>JADRCD010154871.1:17045-41207 GCA_019843815.1 Montemys delectorum | reverse complement strand
CCCCCCCGCCCCCCGGACTCAGCGGGGCCATTGGATAAGCCTCCAGGAGCAGGTGGGGCGGGAGCCACTGAGGTGACAAGAAGAAACATAATACTTGACTCACCCGCAGTGCCCCTCCTTCGGCACTGCCAGGAGCGCCCAGCCCTCCGACAGCTCGGCGAGGTAGGTAGGAGCAGCCAGCCTGCAGTGGGCAGGCACGACTGAGGTGGCCTGTGAGGTGGGTGCCCCCAGCCGAGGGTGGCTCTGCTGGAGAGCTAGACTTGGGCAGCCAAGCCACTGCCTGCTCAGGCTCCACCAGCCTGTCCCTTCAGCAGCGATGGTCATCTACATTAAAAGATTTGCATATGCTAAATAGGATTGTCAGCAGCTGAAGTGGTCATGGGGATAATTGGACTTATAAAATCATTTTTTTTTTTCCCTGAAAAAGCCTTCTCAGAAGACGCCTGGGATAGTCAGACCCTGGGCTGGGCCCAGATGCCACACTGCCTCCTCTCCCAGGGGATGGATGGCTTGTCCCCTTCCAGGGCATAGAACCAGGCTTTTCTCCTAAGCAGGGTCAGGCTACCCTCCTACTTCCACAGTGTCTGAAGAGGAGTTGGAGCCCTAGTGGGGACCCTTCACACACAGTCAGAGGCAGAGACCCCAGGGAAGCCTGGGAAATGGAGAGCGCTTCCTTTGCTGGGCAGCTGCCACAGCTGGGCACAGTTCAGTGGCCCACGTGGAACAGGCCTCTTCCCATGGCCTTTGGACAGGGCCTGCCACATCCCAGGAGCAAGCTATGTGCCTGGCTGTGAGCGGAGCTGCCTCCCTCGTACCCTCGGGCTCCAACATTAATACTCTTATAGGAGAGGACGGAAGGGCAGAGTTCATCTCTGAGACCAGGCCAGCTCTCTGGAAGCTTTTAATCTTTGTATCACTGACTTCAAGTGAAGCCTGACTGAAAAAAGGAGACTGGAGTCTGGGAACAACAGGAGCATAGAGTGAGTTCCACTGGAAGAACTCCACGCTTGGGGGCCAGGAAGAAAAACCTGTCTCCTTTGAAGCCACTGATCACATTTGCCTGAGGCAATCCTGGGCCCCTGAGGCCTGTGTCCCGCTCCAGTGTGTGAAGTGTGCGCGCGCGCGCACACACACACACACACACACACACACACACACACACACGTGTATGAGTGAAGTGCTTAGGCCTTCCCGGCTCCTTAGCCCAGGCGACAGGAACCACGACCCTTCCCTTGGGTGTGAAGGGTCCCATATTAGCTTTGAGAGCAGAGTTCTGGCACCTCCACTGACGCTTGCTCAGGCTTAAGAAGAGGCAGTGTGAACTGCTGCAGATGTTCGTGGACAAAGATGTTCTTTGCTCAAGTAAAAAAATATCAAATATAATAAATCTATGAAAGCTTGTTCACAACATGTATACAGTGTGTTTCCCATTCCACCTCAGAGGCTGGGACAGAGATGCTGTTCAGAGCCATGCGGTGCTGCCTGGCCAGACCCGGCTACCAGGGTGTGTCAGGCCTCTACCAGCCGGGGTTCCTCCAGCTGCCTCTAGCTTCAACACAGAGACACAAAACTCTGCCCTTGTGGTTGCTCCACCTGGAGGCTCCCCCCGTCACCTCCAGAGCTAGGAAGGCCTCAGCCGACACTAGTTTCAACTGCACAATAATAACGTCAGGATACAACAGGGTATGTCCTGGCCAGCGGGTGGCCAGGCTCACACTATAGACTCTCTGTCCCTATCTGGAGATGGAGGGAAGTCTGCAAGATCTTCGCTGCGACTGTAGTCTGAGGCGCGCACGGGGAGGTTATCACTGGTGGCCCTCGTGACGCTGTCGTAGGACGGGGGGAAGGACGTGGAGGAGATGGAGGAGCTGGAGAGTGGAGCGCTGCGCCGGGAGAAGTTCTCATTCATCATGTAGGCAATGAGGCCCTCTCGCTCGGGGGCATCCTCATCAGAGAGGCCACTGCTGCCCGCTTGCTGGCGGAAGAGGAAAGACGCATGCTTCACCGAGCGCTGCAGCAGGTGCCTCCGGAAGGCCCGCTGGATGACCGTGGCCGACACCTCCTCGTGTTTTCTCCGCAGGGTGGTGGTGATGGGCTCATAGGAGATCTTGGAAGGATTGGCTGCCATGAACTTCTCCTCCATCTGGATCTTCAGGGCGTCCATCTCCCCAGACTCCCCGAGCACCCTCTTGGTGAAGGCAAACAGGATATCCATACAGTGGATACGGTCCCCGCTCACCATAGGCAGGTCCATGTTGATGAGGCTTATCTGGTTGGGCTTGGCGATGCGGAGCGGCTCAGACAGGGCATCGGCAAAGTCAGACAGGGCCAAATACTCAATGAACTGGGTGGCCTCCGGGTCAAACTTCTCCCAGATCTCATAGAACATGTCGAAGTCGTCCTCACTCAGGGGCTCCGTGCTCTCTTCTGTGGCCACGCTGAAGTTCTCCAGGATAATGGCAATGTACATATTGACCACGATGAGGAAGGAGATGATGATATAGGTGGTGAAGAAGAGGATGCCCACCGCTGGGCTCCCACAGTTCCCCCGGGAGCCATTGCTGTTGGGCAGGTTGGGGTCGCAGTAGGGGGGTCCTGTGTTGAGGATGGGGCTGAGGAGGCCGTCCCAGCCAGCCGATGTGGTGATCTGGAACAGGCACAGCATGCTGTTGGCAAAGGTCTGGAAGTTGAACATGTCATCGATGCCAGCCTCCCACTTGACATAGGCAAAGTTGGCCATGCCGAAGATGGAGTAGATGAACATGACGAGGAAGAGGAGGAGGCCGATGTTGAAGAGAGCGGGCAGGGACATCATGAGGGCGAAGAGCAGTGTGCGGATCCCCTTGGCCCCTCGAATCAGCCTGAGGATGCGGCCGATCCTGGCCAGACGGATGACACGGAAGAGCGTCGGGGAGAAGAAGTACTTCTGGATGATGTCGGAGAGGACAGTGCCTGTGGGAAACAAGCAAGACTGCAGCCACCACCCTCCTTCCAGGCCAGGTTCACCGAGGGCAAGTGTGTCTGTAAAGGACAAAGCCCTTCCAGGAAGATCAGGCCATGGGACATTCTAGGACTTGGCCTTCTCTTGCCTCTATGATGGTGGAGATGAGGGCCTGCATTTTGTTAAGTGTTTTCTCAGCTCCGTTGTTCTAATTGTAAGGACGTACCTGTGCAGTGGAGGTATACCAGGACATCGACTATACATGGGCTCTGAAGCCTTCAGCACTGCAGCAGCCTAGCAAGAACCAGAGCTCAAGGCTTGCAGCTCCTCACTATTTAAAGCATGCTCTGGAGATCAGCAACCTAGGGATCCCCTGGATGCTCCCCGGAAACGGAGAGCCTCAGATCCACCCTAGCCCATCTCCTCCTAACAAACGCAGACACTGCGGGTGCACACAAAGGGCCACGATGACACACTGGCATAGTGTCTCTGTAACAAACGCAGATACTGCAGGAGCACACAAAGGGCCACGATGACACACATAGTGTCTCTGTAACAGTTCCCATCACTCTCTGGCTCTGGACTTTTTCACTTTGGAGTTTCTACTTTAAGGGCACAGGTATATTACAGGAGAAAGAGTGAGGTAAACTTGGGGGGTACAGGGATACCTCTTGGCTCTGTCAGGAGTGCCGAGTGTTAGCATGTGCCAGGAGCATTGGGTTATGCCTCATTTTCAGCCTTCATTTCACTGAACTTCCCAGAACCCTGGGAAAGTCAGCCACAGGCTTCCTCCAAGGTGGAGCCAAGAGAAGTCAACTGGCCCCAGTGACAAGCTGGGAGGAGATCCAGACACCCTGGCTCCATGAAAGTTCTTAGCTACACTCTGGGTTGGTCCAGCACCAGGACCAGCAGGTGATTCGGAAATACACACTGTTCCTCCCAAAGCTTCCAAGACACCAGTGGTCTGCTCTAGCTGACACCCTGCATCCCCACCCTGCTTTCCAGCCTCATGAGGCACACCGCCATCCTTCTCCACCTGGGTGGGGCCTATCTCACGTTCTAAATGCCCACTCATCACTGCAGTGAAATGAGAACTTGCCCTAACCACTGATTAGATTTGCCAGAGGTACATGACCTTTATGGCAGAAAACCAAAGTCGGAATGACCCCAAAGGCAGGTGTGTACTTAGGGGTGTGTGTGTCAAGTATTGAGCTGTAAGCACAGCAACAAAGACAGATATACAGGGTCAAATTAGACCTCGTTAAAATTTAAAACGGAGTAAAACATTTCTGCTTCCACAGGCAGCACAAAGACAGCAAAGCAGAGAAAAGGAGGAGATCTCTGTGATTTGTAGATTTGATAAGAGATTAGAATCCCGAATAGATAAAGTGCTCTTACAACATGACAACAAATATGATCAATTACTGTAATTTTAAAAAAGAACAAAAGTTTCAAAATAGCTATTCTCTATGCAAGATAAACAAATAGCTAGTAGACACAGAAAAGACATTCAGAGTCATTAGCCACCAGGGCATTAGAAACCCAGGCACCAGTGAGGTAGTGCCGCACCACCAGGATGGCCCGAAGCATCCTTAAAACCCAGCCATGTGGTGGTGAGGAGGACCAGTGGGGGCTCTGACCACCCATGGTAACTAGGTAAATGGTGTGATGACTTTAGAAAATGATTTGGCAACTGTTGAATGTTTCAGACCAGTGGTTACCAGGAGCTGAGGGAGTGTGGACATGGAGTGAGGCTGCCATGTGGGTTTTCTACATTATATACTGCTGATGGTTTCTCGGTTGACAGTCGAGTCATGTTCTACGTAACAATCATCAAGCCAATGGCAGACTGTAGTGTACACACTCCTCCACAGCCACACTGCTCAGTTGCCTGATAGCTGTCTCTGTGTCAGGTAAATTCTGTGATGTCCACAAAATGATAAAATTGCCTAATGACACATTTTCCAGAACATTTCCCTGGTTAAGCTATGCCTAATGATAACAAAACCCACAGGATGCACACTGTCAAGGGAATTTTTAGTTAACCTTCTGTGAGTTTTATGGTATATGAATCACATCTCAATAAAGCTGTCATATTTGGATTCTAGCCAAGTGGTGGTGGCACACGCCTTTAGTCCCAGCACTTGGGAGGCAGAGACAGGTGGGTCTCTGAGTTTGAGGCCAGCCTGGTCTACAGAGTGAGTTCCAGGACAGCCAGGGCTACACAGAGAAACCCTGTCTAGAACCCCCCACCCTCAAAAAGAATTTGGCTTTGGGGCTGAGCAGACCTGCTGAGGACCCTGTCTGCGTTATGCTCTCATCCTGTGTTGTGCCCGCTCAGGGGATTGCAGGAGGCAGGCGGTTCTGCAACCTAGCACACACACAACCTAGTGTTGGACTGTAGAGTTTTCTACCCCCAGAAACGATTGATGTCTTCCACACTATCACTTGCTCCACCTCTTGTTCATAGGGACCTGACTTGCCTCTTTTCCTTCAGTCTAGGCTGTAAGCTTTTGTTCAGAGGGTAGGAGAGTCTCTGTAGTGGTCAATCCTTTTTCTAGCCTCAGCTATAAAGTTTTCTGAATAGCCACAGAGCTGTGTCCTAGGGAGGGTAGGGTCAACATGGGATACTCAATTCTCTTCAGGTTGGCCATTTAGGCCTGAATGGGCAGGCCCTCCCAGACACGTTCTTTTTAGAGTGATGTGTAGGTCTATGTGTCTGTGCACAAGCATGCATGTGAGTGGGTGTACGTGTGCGTGGTGTACGTGTGCTTGTGTATGTGTGCATGTGTGTGCATGTGCATGGTGTACACATGTGCATGCTTGTGTGTGTGTATTTTGTTGTGTGTGCATGTGTGTGCTTGTATGTGAGTGTGTGTGTGTGTGTGTGTGTGTGTGTGTGTATGGGGTAGTTGAGGAAGACAGCAAGCAGATGAGGAGCTAAGGCACTAAGTAAAGTACAGAGGACTGGAGCAGACACATGGCCCGGGCAGGCCTTCCCCATCCAGCCATCTTGCATACCCACCAACGATGGAGAGGATGACCACCACGAAGTCGAAGATGTTCCAGCTGTTGGTGAAGTAATAGTGGCGCAGGGCAGCCATCTTGACGATACACTCGCCTGTGAAGATGGCCACGAAGAGCAGGTTGATCTTGGCCAAGATGTTGACCTTCTCAGGGCTCTGGTCATCCGTTTCCACCATCATGGTCACCATGTTTAAACAGATGAGGAACATGATGGTGACATCGAAGGCCTGCTTGGTCACAATGTCGAATATGAAACCCTGGTACTTGTTCTGGAAGAAGAGGTGAGGAGCTCAGTGCACAGAGATCCTAGAAAACTTGCCAGTCAGCCCAGATAACTTACATCCTACTCACCCTCTGTGAGACAACAGTCCCCCCCCCAACCCTCTCGCACAGCACATATAGAGGAGGAAACCATGGAGGTCGACCAGATGGCCCTCCAGCCTGTGTACTGCATCCCCTCCAGGCAGAGGCCCAGCCCCAGGCTCCCTTCTCCACCAGGGCACCCTGATGCACCCTCAGGTAGACATCTACCCTGGGTTGCAGCACACTATCCATGTGCTGCTCTTCGGTCCCACAATCTAGAGATTCAAGGTCAAATTTAAACTTTAATCCTAGCACTTGCATGTGCCTCCAGATTAACATATTTTTGCCATATTATCTTATGGAGTAGATGTTATTTATCCTATTGAATAAAATCATATCTGTATGCTTCTAAAAACATCTTATTTTTAAAATGTGCATGTGTATGCCTGCATATAGGTATGTACACATGTGAGTGCAGGTTAGGTATCTATGGAATACAGAAAATGTCACTGGACTCCTGTAGCTGGAGTTCCATGCAGCTGTGAGGAAGCTGCCTCATGTGGGTGCTGGAAGCTGAAGTCAGGCAGGTCCTCTGCAAGAACAGTATACAACTTTAACCACCCAGCCATTCTCCAGCTCTTCTATGTGCCATTAATTGTAAACAAGCTCCGCTTATTTGAAGGAAGAGGGAGGATTAAAAATAATGTTCATTCCTCACCCCCTCTGTTTGCCACCTCCAATCTAAGAGGGAATAGGGTGAATAGGGAAGGAGCAGAGGAGGAAAAGGAGGAGGAGGACAAGGAGCAGGAGGAGGAGGAAGACAAGGAGCAAGAGGAGGAGGGGGAAGACAAGTAGTAGCAGGAGGAGGAGGAGGAGGAGGAGGAGGAGGAGGAGGAGGAGGAGGAGGAGGAGGAGGAGGAGGAGGAAAGCTTTGTCCAACTGGCTTAGGGTCAGCTCACCTAAGTACTTTGAAAAAGTCTCCCATTTTTTTGTTTGCTTGTTTGTTTTCAGGACAGGGTCTCAATATGTAGCCCTGGCTGGAATTGAACTCACAGTGATCCTCCCACCTCTGCCTCTCAAGTACTGAAGTTACAGGCAAGTACTACCATGACCCAACTCCTCATCACATTTTCAAGAAGAATGACTTGACTGGGCAGAGAGTCCAGCACCACCCTGGCCCTACTTGAGGGGACACACTCAGTTCTTTGAGGAGCCCTGAGTTCTGAGGGTGAGACCGTGAGTAGGGGTGGGGTAAGGGGTGGTAGGTGGAAGGGAGGGATGTGAATACCCACTACACTACCTGGGAAGAATATGTACCCCTGAAAGGAAGGAGGGGCCCACTGGAAGCAGCTGAGTTCCTGTGAGTATGTAGTGTGCCCTAGATGTCACCACCTGTCCTCATGCCTTCCCCCTATCTGCACGAGGCTGGGACTTCTGTGTGGGAGAGCAATTCCAGAGTGCCTCTCAGCTGAAGAGACCTTGATAGGAGGCTTTGATGGAGGAGCCCAGGGCTGCTGTGAGACCCTCCCTGACTCTGCCAGGGAGTCTGGCTCACCAGGGGCCGTGGGATGGGCTTCTGGGGTTTCTTGGAGCCCAGCTTCTTCATGGCATTGTAGTATTTCTTCTGCTCCTCCGTCATGAAGATGTCCTGGCCCCCTAAGTATAGAATGGCAGCACCCACATAATTTGAGGGTCCTCAGGACCTTGCTTTCTGAGTAAAGGTGTCAGGTTCAACCACTTTGTAACTTCCTGTCTCAAAGGTATATTTGGAGAGATAGTCCCCAAAAATCTGCCTTTCCAGGGTCCCCCATCCCCATTCTCTGGTTTTGTGACCTGCAGATCCAGTGTTCACTTGACCCTCTTCCTTGGCTCAGCTTAGGCAGGTCTAGCCTCCTCTCTGAGCATCACTCAGTTTGGCAGCTAATCATGGTTTCTCTGGTGCATCTCCTTGGGCCTCTGCACAGCCCTACCCATGACTCTTGATTACAGATTGGGTTAAGAGTTCACATTCTCGGGGCTGGTGAAATGGCTCAGCAGGTAAGAGCACCGACTGCTCTTCCGAGGGTCATGAGTTCAAATCCCAGCAACCACATAGTGGCTCACAACCACCCGTAATGAGATCTGACACCCTCTTCTGGTGCTGTCTGAAGACAGCTACAATGTACTTATTTATAATAATAAATAAATCTTTGGGCCGAAGTGAGCAGGGCCGACCGGAGCAAATGGGGCTGACCGGAGTGAGCGGGGTTGATCAGAGGGAGCAGAGGTCCTAAAAAAGTCAATATCCAACAACCAGATGAAGGTTCACAACCATATGTACAGCTACAGTGTGTATTCATATGCATAAAATAAATAAATAGATTTCTTTAAAAAAAGTTCACATTCTTAATCCTGAATCTCTTAGTTGGATGAGGGCAGGGGGAGACTGTTCCTCATGGCCACCTCCACCCCCCTCCCCACCCTATTTCATCTGAATTAAGAAGAGGCTCATCCCCAAGGTCTGATGGGGGCCTCAGGCTCCCCCCACCCCCCGCCAACAGAGTCAATACTCTACGTATCTTTTTCTTCTGCTGGTTGAAGTTATCAATGATGACACCAATAAACAGGTTGAGGGTGAAGAAGGAGCCGAAGATGATGAAGACGACGAAGTAGATGTACATGTAGAGATTGTCCTCCCACTGTGGCTGCTCCTCATACTGTGGAGAAGCCAGGCAGGGCGGTCACACAGGCGGGAGGGATGGGGCTGCAGTGGGACTGGTGTGTGTGTGTGTGTGTGCACATGTGCGTGCATGCGTGTGTGTGTGTGTGTGTGTGTGTGTGTGTGTGTGTGTGTATGTGTGTGTGTAGAGGTTGTCCTCCCACTGCAGCTGCTCCTCATACTGTGGGGGAGAAGCCAGCTGGGGCGGTCACATAGGTGGGGTGGCATGTGTGCGTGTCTGTGTGTCTGTGTGTGGGATGTGAGTTTGTGTGTTATATATGTATGTGCATGTGTGTATGTATATGTGTGTGTTTTATGTGCCCGCAGGAGGCCATCAAGTGAATGTGTGTGTGTCATATGTGTTGTATGTGTACATGCATGCATGTGTATGTGTATGTGTTAGAGCTGAGTGGAGAGGATGTTGGCCGGCAATAACAGGCTAAGGGGTGACCCCATATCTGTGTGTCCAGGCCCTGGACCAATGGGAGCCTGGGTGACACTGAGCTCTCAGTCTTCTCCCCTCAGGCATCAGTATGAGTGGGCAGGGCACAAGGACCGAGGAGAAACTCATCTCTCTCTCATCTTCCACCTGTTCTCCACAGCGAGGATGAACAAGTCACTGTGGGTTGGATGTGGTGGGATCTGAAACATGCTTAGAATCTGGGGACTGAGTGAGAGATCCCACAAGCCTTGCTCCAGGGCCAGACCTGAGCACCAGAAGCTGAACCTTAGGCGTGCTCAGCTCTGCCCACAGGCTGGGCTTTCAGGCCACGAGGCTAGGAGGCCCACTGGTTTTGTTGGGAGGTGGCAACCTACCCCTCTGGAGTCCACGGCTGCATACATGATGTCCATCCAGCCTTTAAATGTCGCCTGTGAGGAAGAGACCATGAAGGTCATCAGACTTGGCACTCTGCTTCAGCTACAAAGAACTCCCATCTCAATTAGGCCAGGATCAGCCTCCTACAAGAAGCAAGCAGGCCCCAGCCCACCTGTTTAGTAGTGTTCAAAAGGCTGGGTGGCCTAGGAGTAGGCCTCATGTAGGGGCTGGGGATGGAGGAGAAACCCCAAGAAGGCCATGTTAGCCTTCTCAATTGAGGCCTTGTGTCTAGTAAGACTAGGAGAAGGTTCACTCCTCAAAAACACACACTTCAGACTCTAGAACCCAAGGCTAATCTGTGTCCTGCTGCTCAGAGGATCAGCATCTCACATGTAATGACAGATCCTTTTTACCACTGATCAGGTGAGGGGCTAACAACTTGCTCTCCAGAAGGAAAAGAAAAATCCCTAACGTATTTGCTGAAATCTCAGATGTAAATATTCCCGGTGCTGTGCTGTTATCGAAGGGAAGAGAGGCAAGATCCACGGTAGTGCACACAGCCCGGGCAGAGCAGACAGCTGCCACCTGGGTGGCCTGGGCGATAAAAAAAGAATGCCAGGCTCATGTGTTTCAGCATCACGTAGTCATAAAGTTTAGTTTCCTCGTAAAGGTTGTGTTCAACAACCAGCTTGTAACATGTCTGGAAACGTGACCCTCAAATCCAGTGAGCTGGCACCAGCCGAACCTTGCACACCTCACCAAGGCTGCAGTCGAGAGGAAAGGAGGCTGCGTGAAGGAGATGGGGCCCTGGCATGGCTCCGCATCCATCGTCTGCACAGTTGGGGCTGCTGCGAGAATTCAAAAAGAGCTCAGGAGATGTTCTTGGTGGCGAGACCCATTTCCTGGGAGTCTCACTGGGTTCTCAGCCAAACCTAACCCTTCCCAGGCCTCCTCTGGAGCCACAGGCTTGGCTCTGCATAGTCTCTCCCTCTCTCTTATTTTAAGGTTTATTATCTTATGTATGTGCATGTATGGGTGTCTGTGTTAGGGTCTGTGCATGTATGTAGGGGTACCCCCCAGGCCAGAAGAGGGGGTTGAGTCCCCTGGAGCTGGAGCTATAGGTAGCTTCGAGCCATCTGACATGGGTACTGGGGAATTCAGGTATTCTGGAAGAGCAGGAAGCATTCTCAACTGCGGAGACATCTCTCTAGTCCCACAAGTGTTCTGTATCTGAGAGTTCTCCCTCAACCTCCAGACAGGATTTCTCTGTGTAGCCCTGGCTGTCCTGGAACTCGCTCTGTAGACCAGGCTGGCCTTGATCTTAGAGATCCTGCCTCTGCCTCCTGAGTGCTGGGATTAAAGGCAAGTGCCACTACCACCTGGCTAAGAGTTTTTTTTTTTTTTTTTAAATATTTTACTAAAGAGTAGAGTGTGTGTGTGTGTGTGTGTGTGTGTGTGTGTGTGTGTGTGTGTAGGCCAGAGGTCAGGCATCTTCCTCAATGGCTTTTCACATTATTTTACTACATTTATGTGTCTGAGTGTGTACATGTGTGTTTACCATACCATTCATGTGGAGGTTAGAGGGCCACTTGCAGGAGTTGGCCCTCTCCTTTCACCACGTGGGTATCAGGGATTGAACTCAGTCAATAGGCTCGGTGGCAGCTGCTTCACCAGACCTCCTTCTGGAGCTTGCTCATCTGGCTACACTGGCTGGCCAGCAAGCCCCAGGACCATCCTGTATTTACCTCCCTATACTGTGTTTAGGGACATGTGCCATTACACCGGGCTTATGATGTGGCTTATGATCTAAACTCAGATCCTCGCTCGTGCTTGTGTGGCAAGCACTTCATTGACTGAGCTATGTGGGTTGATTTCATGGCAGGTGTTATGACCACTACACCGTCCTGCCCATAAAGTAGATGGATAATCGAGAGGACTGACACATCACAGATGAAAGCAGACAGGCTCCTTTTGGGGGTGGGGTGTGCACTGAGGATTCAGGGCTGTGCAGGTGGCAGGCAAGCGCCATACCCCTGAGTCATAGCCCCATCCCAAATGTAGTCTTTCAAACAGCCTGAGACATTTGTAAGAGAGGGTGGTCAGTCACAATGTCACTGTTCAATGTAACAGTTCATCAGTCTTTTGTGTCTAGCCTGTGCCACCTACAGAGGTCAACTCAATTGATGGCTGGGGAACTGGTCCTATCTCATGCTGTCTTGCCCCCATGCCAGACATCGTGGACAATGTGTCCAATCTATAACTGAGAGTCTGAGGACTTCGCACAGAGCCAGTGCCCTGGGCCCTGTGACCCTACTGCAAGGACTCCCTGCCCCACTCCTGCCCATGCCAGGATGAAGAGCAGAAATCTGAAGCACCAGTGGAGGAAGGGAGGGGATCCCTGCTCTTCCGTACTTACCACCTGCAGCAGGGCCAGGTACCCAGCCCCTACGTTGTCAAAGTTGACTTTCACCTTGGTCCAGTACAACTCTCCGGTCACATTGAAGGACTCACACTCGCTCTTGTTGTTCACGATGGTGTAGTTCAGAGGCAGGTCCCCTTCTGTCTGGTTGATGCACCTACCAAACTTCCCAGCGAAGAGGTTCACGCCCATGATGCTGAAGATGAGCCAGAAGATGAGGCAGACGAGGAGGACGTTCATGATGGAGGGGATGGCGCCCACCAGCGCATTGACCACCACCTGGTGGGCAGAGAGGAGACTTAGTTCTTGGGGCTGCCAAGAACATATGCCCCTTTTAAGACTTCACCTCCACTACGTGGTGGCCACAGGTGGCTGTGGGGGTGGGGATGGGGATCTTCCAGTCATGAAGGCTAGAGCTCTGGTGTCAAGTGAGGGGGAGTCAGAGAGAATCAAGAGAGACCCTAAACACTGAGGTAACTTTGGAACACACCAGCCTTTCCCCTTCCAGGCCCTCTTTCACTCATCCTTGATCTACAAAACTCAATTTTCACAAAAAAAAAAAAAAAAAAAAAAAAAAAAAGAGTCTGTTAGCCAAGGCTGCCAGGAGCACAATGATAGGACAGGCTTAGACACAGCTGAAGGCTTTAGGTCCTGTGTCAGTCCTGCGAGTCCTTAGTTCTCTGTGCCAAACTTCTGGTTTATTCCAGGGTTGCCACTACAGGGAGAGGATGGTTCCCCAAAGTATACCCAGGAGACCCGTGTTCTGTGTCTGCAGGCTGTTTTTCCTGAGCCTGATACGGTGGCTTCCTGACAAGATACATCTGGGGAACTCCAGTCCAAGCATGGTCCAAGCCTAGCTGCCCAGGAGCCAGGAAGCTGTGTATCACACAGATGGGGGAGAAGCTAGGTGGATTCTGTGGCGGCACAGAGGGTCCGCTGTCAAGATGGTGGTGACATTGAAGCAGACAGCACAGCTCCAGAGCAAGTGGGAAACTGGGCCCCCTCGTGCTCCTCAGGGTGCCAAGCGTTCTGCAGAGTTTGCCCTTGGCTGGCACTGTAGCCAGCAGCCACATCAGAGGCATTCCTGGCACCTGGCATCAGTGTGTCCCTCTGGAATCAAGTGTCCTTGGCTCCCAAAGAGACATTTAACTCTGGTCCCATTACTCCCTTGTGGGTGGGAGTTCCTGCCAGGACTAAGCAGTCTAATTAGCGGTGTAGGCAAGGTTCAAAGCCATCACACAAATGACGAGCTGTGTGACGGTACTTGGTGAAGCGGTAGGATAGACAGTGTTCTCCGAGGCTGTGAGGAACTGGGTATATTAAAGCACGCACGCACACACTCACACACACACACACACACACTCACGCACACACACACACACTCACACGTACACACTCACACACACACCTTCTTTCTTGGTAACTATCATAGTTAATCCCCTTTCAGTGCTGGGGGCAGGGTGTCAAACCCAGGGCCTTACCCACGGAGGCAAACGCTGGGCTAGAGGCCCACGCTCTCCAGCCCTCGTGACTGTTTTTCTTGAGGGCTTTAAAATTCATCTCATAAAAATGGATGGAACTGGAAGATATGAAGGGAGGTAACCCGGGCTCAGACAGACAAACGCTATTTGTTCCCCTCAAATGTGGATCCAGCTCCCAATTTTTATATATGTACATCTATGTGGGAGTGAGTGTGGGCAGACCTGGAAAGGGGCCATGGGAAGCGAGCTAGGGGAGCTTTCAGGGAGAGGAATGGGGAGGGTAATAGACAAACATGATACAAAACCTGGAAGGGGACAAGAGGGGCTGGGGACAGGGAGATGGGATGTGGGGGAACCAACAGGAGCTAAGTATATATAAAAATGTCATGAAGAAATCTGTTACTCTACACGCTAACTAAAGTTACTATTTTAAAAAAAGAAATAGGGTTGCAGAGATGCCCAGCAGCTAACAGCCTGAGAAAGAACCTGGTCCCCTGAACCCAGGGTAGAAGGACAAAACCAACTTTTAAAAGTTGTCCTCTGATCTCCAAATGCATCTGGTGGCACATGGGCCCCTGTGCTCACAAGTATAATACACACACACACACACACACACACACACACACACACAAAATACATTTTTAAAAAGATATTACTATTTGATAAAATGTGGTACCACCCCCAAATGTCTATGGGATCAAAAGGCGTTTGCTAAGCCATGAGCTTACACTCAGCACCGTCATCTGAAGATGAGAGCACAGCTCACACCACAACACCTTCCTTGGCTCCCCTGATGCTGCCCTTCATCCTCACATAAGGACATGGGAAAGGCAGCCTGTGACTGCCAGGAAAGTGGCACACAGGGTCCCAGGTCCCTGTAACAGTGCAGAGGCCAAGGGCCATGGTGCCAATGGGCCTGGGTGTCAGTAAGACCATGTTCCAGTGAGTTCTCACCTCCTCCCTGAAGGTGAAGGCTTGAAGAATGGGGGAGGGGGGCAGGCCTCTTGTTCCAGCAGCTGGGCGTGTGTCCCCACCCTCCCCCTCCTGCTGTGATGGCAGAGGCTCCACTCACCCTCATGCCCTCGAATCTTGACAAGGCCCTCAGGGGTCGAAGTGCACGCAGTGTCCTCAGGGACTTGATGGGACCCATCTCTGCGAAGCCTAAGGTGTTGGCCACGAGGCTGACCAGTGAGACCTATGGAGAAGGGTTAAGGGTGGAAAAGCAGGGCCAGCTCCAGACACAGGCTCTCGGTTCATCTAGACGGGTGACCACTTTTTCTTCACCAGCCCGTGAGCTGCTAGGCCAGGCTTGCTGGAGCCTTGACGGCCTGGGGTAAATCCCTCTAGAGAGCCCACTACACATATGTCACAGCCACTAACGCCATGACGTGGGATGCGGCATTTCTGTTCTACCCCGCGTGGCTGAGCCGAGACAAAGCCTAGGCTTCTACGTCTGACCTTTGAGTTGGCCCCCTCCTCTCCCTGAAACATCTATTCTAGGGAAGGCAGGGCAGTCCTGGGTTGCACACAAGCACCAGAGGGTCATGAGGCACTCCCCTTAAGTTGAATTTTGTAACACTGACATCTTCTAAGACATAGGCGGGGCAGGTGACACTGGAGTGGACTCTCTGCCCCCCCCATCCCATCCCCGGCACTCCCCTTCTGTGGACCCCATCGTGCCAAAGGTCCAAGAGCTAAGACCTGTACTACCCTACAGGCCTCTGGTGATCACAGTCTGAAAAAGGTCTCCTTCCAGGACCTCCGCCCTTTGCTGTGGGTGGGAGGCTGTGCGTAGGAGCCGAGATCCCGGAGCTCTTTCCTAAGCTGGGAAGCATTAGGTGGCCAAGGAGCACTGAGGAGACCCAGCTTAGTTTCGGGGCTCCCTCCCCCTGCTCCTCCCCAGAAGATGCTGGAAGGCAGAGTGACTGTGTTAGGGCCCAGCTCCCCGAGGGTGAGGCAAGTCTTCCTGGGTCTGCCTGCCGGTCCTTAGCCACCTCTGGCATCTCCTTCTCACAGATGCTTGTACGTCTGGACTTTGGATCCCCCATCTCAGAGGAGGGCCACCTCATCCTTCCAGCTGTTCCGGCTGCAGTTTGGAAACTACCTCCACCTGCTCTAAGGCTGTGCCTGACCCGTCAGGATTTCCTGTTGGCCCTGCCTTCTACACAGCTGTCTCTGGAGATTCCTCACCACCTCCCCCTGGCTTACCGCTTACAGCCAGCCTCCTCACCCAGCTCCAGAGTCCACCCGCGCTTCTCCCTTGCCTGCAGAGTATGGGGCACTTTAAGAGCAGAAGCCAGTGTGTGGCATCCTTCCACTTAAAGCCCTCGGACGCCTCTCCTTTCCTCTCATTAAGTTACCCACCTGGCCTTGAACTTGCAATCCCCCTGCCTCAGCTTGAGTATGTGTGATATAGGCTTGACTATCCTCCTTTCTCATCCTAACTAAGAGTCTATGTTTTTGCAAAGCCTTTTCTTCCTCCTCCTGTTCCCTCTGCCCAGCCACTCACTCTGGGTGGTTTCTCAAATGTGTCAGGCATAGTGCTTGGAAGGTTCCGATAAACGGCTAGGAGTAAAACCCTCAGATCTGCCCAAGGCAGGCCAGCAGCCCACTCTAGCGAGGTCATTTGAAGTTGTGCCCTGCATCATCGCTCCACCCTGCGCCCTGGCTCCTAGACTCCTAATAGCTGGCCTTCCCTGGGTTCTCCATGCCAATTCACCCCACACACAAAGCCAGACTGGCTCTACCCCACCCGCCCCCCCCAGCCCCTTTCCTTTCTGAGACAAGGCTTTGTTATGTACCCTTGTTTGGCCTGGAACTCATAGCCATCCTACTGCCTCAGTTTCTGGAGTGCTGGAATTCCAGGTTGTACTTTCATACCCAGCTAATGTGTGTGCTTACTTATTTGTTTACTTAAAGCCACCTTTTACATTTATTTATTTATCATGTGTGCACATGTATGATGGTGGATGTTTAGAGACCAGAGGGTAACATGGAGGAGCTGGTTCTTTTCTTCCATCACGTGAGTTCAAGGGATAGAGCGCTCAGGTTGTCAAGCTGGGCAACAAATGCCTTTACCCACTGAGCCATCTTGACAGCCCCTAACCGGCTTAGTTCTACTTGCGTTATTGTTTGCTGTCACTTGTGTCTAGGAGGGCTGAGACTTTCAGACTTAACAATAGTCCTTGAACATGGGCCCCGGGACTACATGGAGACCTGAAATCCCCTAAGGCCTGGGACTGCAGGAGACCTGGGATGGCCTGAAGCTTGGGACCTCCTAAGACATGGGGCCATCTAAGGCTGAGGCCACCTGGAGCCCTGGGACCACCTGTAAACCTGGGGCCACCTGGAGACCTGGGGCCACCTGGAGACCTGGGGCCACCTGTAAACCTGGGGCTACCTGGAGACCTGGGGCCACCTGAGGCTGAGACCACCTGGAGACCTGGGGCCACCTGGAGACCTGGGGCCACCTGGAGACCTGGGGCCACCTGAGGTTGAGACCACCTCTCTTAGGTGGTGTGGCTAGTGTTGCTTAAACTGGGATGGCAGCAGGAGGGTCATCTCCTGCTGTGACCTCAGCTTGCTTCTCTGAAAGGTTTTCCCTGTTTTAGCCTGGAAGCACTATTGATTCTCCTCAGTCCTGGGTTCCCTGGATTTTGGTTAGTGGACTTCCCAAGAAGCCCTTTGCCTTTCTGAGACTGAGTGTCTATCCCTCAGCTGGCCCAGCATCCCAAGAAAGCATCAGGAAAGGCAGGCCAGGGTCCCCAAGGCAGCTCTGAGAGGATCCTAGGCCCTACTTTGGCCTCTTAACAGAACCTTCACCTCAGAGCTGAGAGAGCCAGGCCAGGCTGTACCCACACACTCAGGGTTCTCTTAGGCAGGTGGGGTAATAGAAAAGGCTTAGGCTGGAGCCCAGGCACCAGGTTCTCCATATATTCTCCATCCCACTGGGTCTCCAAATGTAAAGACACCATGATTGAGACCCTAGGTAGTGGCCTCAGTTGGGTCTTGGCTAGGTCTATTGGGGCTGAATCTCTTCTCTGGCAATGAGTCAGCCCTGCTGGTGTACAAACCCCAGTGCCAAGCCCAAGGACCACCAACAAATCCACACATTCTGGAAAGTGGCTGCAGATCCTCTCTCTCCTGCAGAGCCCATCCCGAAGGTGCATACACACCTGGGCTCCTAAGTCCCTCTTCCTTCACTGAGAGTAGATTCAGGAATGCTCCTCACCTGAGCACTGTCTCTTTCCAGCCCGGTCTGCCCTCCCTACTTCACCTACAGGGCCGATACTCATCCTGCAGTCTCTGGAGTCCAGGAAGCTCAGGGAAAGGGGCTTCCTTTAGACTGAGTCTCTTAGTCTCTGCTGGCTGAGAGCTCGGAGTACACATTCACTTCTTGCACTTGCCATCCTGGGACACTCCCTGGGCAGATGGGACCCTCAGGGGTCAGATGTTCAGGGGTCAGATGGTCCACTCCGCCACAGCTCAATATGGGAATGTCTGTTCACTTCCTCCCTCTGGTCATCCTGACAGCATGTCCAGCTGTTGCTCCCATCCCAGGACCCTGCCTGAACAGATCTCTGTTCTCTGACTGTCTCCCACAGATCTTGCTCTGAGGCAGGCCTCTGCTCTCAGCTGCTCTCTTCCTCCCTGACCCAAAGTCTAGGCTCCCTTCTGCTCAGCTGCCGTACAACACAGCTCAGCACCCCCAGTTCCACACAGCGGTCCTGCCTGGCCCTATCTTTCCGTCCCTTGCACTGCCACGAGCCCCCACCTCTTGGTTCCCTCCACGTGGCCACTCACATCCACGATGAGGAAGTCCAGCCAGCACCAGGCGTTCGTGAAGTACTTCTTGAAGCCATAGGCCACCCACTTGAGCAGCATCTCCAGCACGAAGACGTAGGTGAACATCTTGTCGGCGTACTCCAGCAGAACCTTGATGGTCTTCCGCTCCTCCAGGTAGATGTCCTCGAAGGCCTGCGGGCAAGGCAGACAGAAGGCTGAGAGTCCAGATCATTGCCAAACAGTTCACACTGCAGGGGCACAATTCCCAGCAACGGCTGCTGCTCGGGAGTGGGGAAACAGACCAGACACCCGCGAAAGCAGGATAGCTCCTTTCACAACTGTTATCTCCTCCCCTTAGACTGGTCAGGAGTCTGTCCTCACTGTAGGTAGCTAGCTGGGCAGTGCGTCACCCTGCACCAAAAAAGCAAGCACGAGTTTCAGGATAGTGTGCTGTCAAGCTTGCTTTCCTGGCTGGGCTTGGTGGTGTGGGCCTGTAATCCCAACTGAGGCAGGGGTGCCACAAGGCCAGCCTCAGCTGGAGAGAGACAGAGGGGGAGGGAAAGAGGAGGGAGAAAATGGGGAAGGGGACGAGCTATCAAGGCTAGCTTGGGGAACTCTGAGAGATCCTGCCTCAAAAAATAAAAAGTAATAAATGCATGAATGCTGGCTTATATCTCTGTAGTCAGCCCTTGCTTAGCACGGGTAAAGCTCTTGGTTTTGATCCCCGTCTCAGCAGAAATAAAGGTAAATCATGTGAACTAAATAAATAAATAAGATGTAGAAAACAATTAATTATGCTTTCCCAAACATGCCCACTTAAAGCAGAGGGAGGGAACAGGCGCTCAGCTCACAGCTTTCTGCTGGTCACAGTGCGCAAACCTACTCTGGCTTCCCCTCCATTTTGAATTTAATCTACTTATCTTGCATGTTTACCATTCTCTATGGGGATTTACATTGGACTCCATTCTGACAAAGACTAAGGTCCCCTTATAATGAACACACTTAGTAAACAAAACCCAGCAACACTTGGTCCAAAGCAGAATTTTCTTTCTTTTTAAAATACAGATATTCCAACATTCCCCAAATATCAGCCACATGACACTTATTATTTTTTTTTAATTAAGTGATTTACTTATTTCTTGTTTTGAGACAGGATCTCACTGTATAGCCCTGGGTAGCCTAAAACTCTCTCTGTACACCAGGCAGACATTGAATTCAGAGATCCACCTGCTTCTGCCTCCCAAGTGCTTGGATTAAAGGAGTGCACCACCACGCCCAGCTAAAGCAGAATTTTCAACAAGCTCTGACACTCGGGACTCCTCAGGCTCTAGAGATCTCTCCTCAGGATCTAGAGGTCAAATGTGAAGCCTCGGGCCAGGAGCCCTGCCTTGCTTGGCTGAGGCTCAGGGACCACCTGTCCCAGCACAGTAAAGATGAGAAAAGATCCCCTCCTCCTTCCTCCTTCCTGCCTCCACTGGAGCATCCCCTCTGAGCCACCGGAGAAGTGGCTGGGGCTTCCGGCCGCCCTTCCTCCTCTGCTCTACTCCTCTCCAGCCAGAGTGCTCTGAGGCTCCCTGTCTAGGCAACATGTCACCGGGGATCCTGGGGAGCTGCGTCCTTCTGTCACCCCTGGGCCCCTGTCTGACTTCAGGGCCTCTGCTGTGATCCAGGGATGAGTACTGCATGCAGTGCCTAGGGACACACAGCTGAGGCCTTGGTCTGGCTAATTGGGCCTGTGTGGGCAGCAAGGCAGTACAATCCAGGCCCTCAGATGGACTTGGGAACCTTCAAAATAAGATTCTTTGGTCTACTTATGTCTATGTCTTTATTTTTTACTGAAATAAAGAAAAAAATGTGCTTCTTATAAATCAAACAAGGCCTGGGGATATAGCTCAGTAAAAAATCATGCATAAAGCTCTGGGTTCAAGCTCCACAGCCCTACATAAATTCACACACACACACACACACACACACACACACACTCGCGCCCAGAAATGATCAAAATTGGCATTTCCAATTTCATGAACATACTGGAACAGACGTTAACATTCAAATACCATTTGTGAGAATTTGTGTATGTACATGTATGCACACATATGCAGAGTGTGGTTTTATAGGATGATACATTAAGCATTTGCTTTGAAATTAATTTAAATTTTTTTTATCTTTTAATCATGTATTTATGTGTATGCGCATGTAAGTGCAACACCCACTGGGGCCAGAAGATGGCATCAGATCTCTTGGAGCTGGAGTTCCAGTTAGCTGTGAGACATGAGAACTGAACTTAGATCTTCTGCAAGAAAACTAAAAAGCTGGGTGTAACCCCAGGACTTGGGGTGGCTGAGACAGGAGACTTACCAAATGAACAAGGGACTACATGGTGAGACCCTGTCTCAAAAACCAGCCAACTGGGCCCAGCAAGATGGCTCAGAGGGTTAGGTTACTGGGATCCTTGGGAGCTACGAGATGGAACTTCCTGCAGGTTCTCCACGGAATGTGTGCACGCAAACCAATGCAGTAAAATTTTAAAATAATCCTTTAAAAAACAAAAACAAAACCCTAACAAACCAAATAAGAAAACCAAAGAAATTACTTTTTCCATCAAAGTAATTCCCAGCCAAGGTTCTGAATCTTTGTTCACTAACGAGAATACATGAATGCCCTAATGCCCTTCAGTCTTTTCAGAGGTTGTAGTCTACCAGGAGCAACATTGAAGCCAACAATGTGTCTATTTGTTGAGGATGCAGGTCTAGATTCCTGATGTTAGAAGAAAGGTGTGGTCTAGGGACAGACTGTGAGCAAGCCCAGAAGAGATCAGTTGGCACTCCATCCACAGAGTACTCTATTCTAGTCTGCTGTGTGCCTCTATGTCCTGTTTGCTATGCTGAACATGCATTAGCACATATCTAATATAGTGACTTCATTTGCTATGATGTTCACTTAGCACAATCTCTGATATTGTATTAAGAAAGCCATCACCTGGGGGTTGGAGAGATGGCTCAGTGGTTAAGAGCACTGGCTGTACTTCGAGAGGACCTGGGTTCAATTCTCAGCACCCACACGGTGGTCTGTAACCCCAGTTCCAGGGGGTCTGAGGGCTTTCTAGCCTCCTCAGGCTCCAGGCACACACATGATGCACATGCATACACACAGGCACACACATGATGCACATGCATACACACAGGCAGAACAACCAAACACTGAAAAGAAACCCGTTTTAAAAAAATCCTCGCCTATTTGAGACCAGAAAAAAAAAAAAAAAAAAGAATTCTCTCCTTTTCTCTCTCTCTCTTTTTTAAAGTTTGGTGGTTTATATTATGATTTAAAAAAAAAACTAATATATTTGGTAAAGAGTAAATATGTATTTTAATAAAAATTTCTCAGTGGTTTGTCAACTGCTCCAACATTTTATTAAAAAGCCCACATAAAACCCACTAATCAGAAGTCAATCTTACTGCGTGTGACATTTGTCTGTTTACGAAGATCTGCCCCACACCTTTCTGGGGTTGGTTAGTTGTTTTTTGTTCCTCTCGGTGCTGGGATGGGACCTAAGGCCTGTCACTGAGGCCCACCCCACACCATCCTGCTGCCCCTCACATGCTGTCTGTTCCCATGACCTTTTTGGTTTGTTTGTCTTGTTTTGGGTAATTTTGAAGATAAGTTTTAGTGATATTTTATCAAGTTCATTCAAAATCATTATTAGAATGTAGCACTATTTCATTTTTTAAAAAGTGTTATTACTTTTGTGGGGTGGGCACATGGGCATGCCATAGCGCACACGTTCCAGGTCAGAGGACAACTGTAGGGACCTGGTTGTCTCCTTCCACCATGTGGGCCAGGAATGAGAGGTGGCAGTGGGTGTGGGGCTGGGGGAGGGGGAGGGTGGGGGAGGGACAGCAACTTAGGCCCTGGGCTTGGACTTGGTGGCAAACACCTTTCCCTCAATGAGCCCTCTTACCAACCCAGAATTAACTCTTTGTTGACTGCTCTAGGGCCCTCCTACCTCAGACCACAGCGTGGAGTCTGTCTTTTTTTCGTACCTTGCAAGACTTTATACTTATTAACAGACCTCTCTTACATTTTGTTCTGTCTTTTACCAGTAATATCTTTTGATGTCCTTTTTAACAACAGGAAACTGAGAGACAGCAGAGAAGCATTACATTTTCCATCCACAGGAAACACTCTCAGCGGCAACAGCTCTTTGCATCCCGCTTTACAGTGGGCCATGGTTTGTTTTTTTAGTATGAGTAATTTCAAACTCCTTTGGTCTTTTAATTTAAAAAGTTGATTTAAAGGTTGTTTGTGTGATCTGTGTTCAAGGTGTGTGTAACACGTGTGTGGAGGTCAGAGGACTTGTCTGTGGAGCCACTCTCCTGTCCACCTTCCAATTGGCTCCAGAATTGAATCCAGGCCTCGGGTTGCACGGCAAGCGTTTCATCCACTGAGCTATCTCCTTGGCCCACGTAGTACTTTTAGAGGGACTAATCTTTTCCCTATGTGACTGTATTATCCACAAATAAATACAATTATTAATCTCAATTTTTTTCTTGACACATTGGGAAGTGAACTCCGGGCCTTTTATCACTAAGCTACAGCCTCAGCCCCATCTGATTATGATTACTTTTTATTTTATGTGTGTGAGTGTTTGCTTGCATGTGTGTCTGTGGACTACATGCATGCTTTGTACCCTCAGAGAGGACAGAGGGTCTCCTGGAACCAGAGTTTTAGATGGTTGAGAGCCACCATATGAGTGCTGAGAATCAACCCCAGGCCCTCAGGAAGAGTAGCAATTGCTCTTAACCACTGAACAATCTTTCCAGCCCTCCTCTAAAAAAATTTTACTTTTATGTGTATAGGAGGTTTGCCTGCCTGCATTTCTGTACACTTTATGCATACTGTGCCCTCAGAGGCCAGAAGAGGGTGCTGGATGCCCTGGAAGTGGAGCTGCCATTTGGGTATTGGGAATTGAACTCAGGTGCTCTTAACTCCTGAGCCATCTCTCCAGCCCCGTCTCCAGTTCTTTTATGATTGCTTTTTTACGCATGCCATGTACACGCGGATTTGGGTGTGTGTATGCTCATGTGTGTGAGCAATTCATGCATGTGGAGGTCAGTCAAATAACCCTGTGTCGATCCTCACCTTCCATCTTGAGACTGGGTTTCTAATTTGCTTTGTGTGCAGCAGGGTAGCTGGCCCAAGAGCTGCAGGGCTTCTCCTGTCTCCACCTGCCATATTGCTAAGTGCTGGGATTATAGATGTGTGCCAACACACACATCCAGCTTCACATAAGTAGGAGGGATTCAAACTCAGGTCCTAGATCTAGTGTGGCAAGCTCAACCCTGCCCCGCCCCCACACCATCTCCCAGCCTGATTTTCAATTCTTTCTCTTTCCTTCTTTTTTTCACTCTCTTTTTTCTTTCTCTCTGTCTTTCTTTTCTCTTTCTCTCTCTGTTTGTCTTTTTTCTCTTCTCTGTCTTTCTTTTCTCTTTCTCTGTCTTTCTTTTCTCTTCTCCGTCTGTCTTTCTTTTCTCTTCTCTGTCTGTCTTTCTTTTCTCTTTCTCTCTCTGTCTTTCTTTTCTTTCTCTGTCTTTCTTTTCTCTTTCTCTTTGTCTCCTTCCATCCTTCCTTGCTTGCTTTCTTCCTTTCTCTCTCTCTCTCTCTCTCTCTCTCTCTCTCTCTCTCTCTCTCTCT
>JADRCD010154871.1:0-15830 GCA_019843815.1 Montemys delectorum | reverse complement strand
GACTGACTGTGTGCCCTCACTGTGTGACCCCCCCAAAGCAGGCCTCCTCCCTTAAGGTGCTTTTGATCAGATATCAAGGAGAAAAGTATAAAATATACATCCCTAATGCAAAAAAATACGAAATTTGAAACTTTTTGAGAGCTGATATGACACCAAAATTCCAGATATGAGCATTCATGAAATTTGGGGTTAGGCAGCTCAACTGGTAATTTTATGCAAATGGTCTCAAATGCCCAAACCCCTAAGATCAGAAATACTTCTGGATCCAAGCATTTTGGATAAAGGAATTTAACAGCTTAAATTTTGTTTTATGTTTAGTATTTTTGAGTCAGTTTCTTACACATGGCTGATTTTTTTTTTCAAGATCAGAGTTCTTTTCCTTTTAAAAAATGAATTTTATCCAGTTATGTTTATTATTAAAATATGCTTGATCTTGCTTGGCTATATAATTTTCTGGTTTTTTATACTTTCTCTCTCTCTTTCTCTCTCCCTCTCTCTCTCTCTCTCTCTCTCTCTTTCTTTCTTTCTTTTTTTCGGTCTCTGTTTTCTTAAATTCCCCCCTCAGCACTTTGGAAGGGATACTGTTTGCTTCCTGTTAAACAAGTCTATAACTTTAAACAACACATGGGACTTCTTTTTCCCAGTATATCATTGATGTGGTTTTTAGCAACAGTGCTTGGCTGACTACCCTGATTAGATTCACCAGATGCTTGCCAAAACTCCTCCTCCCTTATGCCGGCCTGAGATTCCCCGCACAGCCCAGACTAAATGGCTCTGGCTGGCCTTGTTTGTGGCTGTTTAAAAACAAAACTTGTTAACATATTGTCAAATCATACATCTCTGAAGTCTACGGAGACTTGGCTCTGGCTGCAGATGGTAAAACAGCGGGGCCGGCGGCAAGTCATGGCTCCAGGCCCACTCTAAAGCGGGGAGGGGAGGGGTGTGCAGAGTGTTCCCTCTTCTCTTGTTGCCAACAACAACGCGTGCCTGCTGCCCACTTCCTCTGAGTTACTCCTTGTTCACTGGCACCTCCCTCAACCATCTCTAGGGCTGACCATCTTTGTAGAAGGCCTATAGTCCCAGAGCTGGTGCCTGTAAGTCAGATGGGAATTTTCTGCAGGGTCTCACTGTTCCTCCTTAGCTGTCCTCTACTGTGAGCCTCCATCTTACCCCAGGGAGTCCTTCCTAGCTGCCTGTCCTCCACTTGACCTCACCACTCAGAATCCTCCCTTCCATTCCCACTCTGCTTCTACCTCATGCTGATCTTTGACCTCTCAAACCTGTGGAATCTGGTTTCTCCCAGTAGAGTGGAAGACCCTGAGGCCAGAAACACAGAGAGCTTAGAAAAGACAATCAATAAATGAAAAGTTAAGGCCACATCTGCCTGTATTCATACACAGACCAAGGGCTTTTGAATGGTGGGGGTGAGTGACAGTGTTTCCATAGAAGCTGATGCACCCACAGAATGTGACAACGTGTGAACTACATGGCTCAGCCTGCGGCCCACGTGGAAGGCATGGGTGGTGTGGAGCTGCTATGCCCAATCAGTTGTGGCTGTGGTTTAATGGCCAGGTGGCACATCTGATGCAGAGGGCAGGTAGATGAACTCCAATGTGGGAGGCAGGAGACCCAAAGAAAATAATTTCCCTTTCATGGAACAAGGCAGTGGGTTGGGCACAAGGCAGGGGCCAGCCCCTCTGCTCCGGCCCATGTGGCTGCTGTGAACGTTGGAGTTCTGAGGCTGCTCTGCTCTAAGGGGCCTGGGAAGCACATCAACAGAGGTGTGCCCCACTTTCTGACCCGGTGCTCTAGTTGGAGATGTCTCCCTCCTGTCCCTGCTCTCCTTTCCTCTTGTAGCCCTCCCTGCCTGGCCCCACATCCCCCTCCTTACCAGCGCTCCGCTGCTGAGCAGGATCATGAAGATGATGAAAGTCTCGAACCAGCTGTGCTCCACAATGCGGTAGCAGGTCTTTCGCAGTCTCCACCAGACCTTCCCTGGGGCCTGTGTCGTGTCTACCATGCAGCAAGGACAGCGTCGGACGCAGCCTGTGGGGAAGGGTAACAGGCTGTGGGTGCTTCGGTCTGACGGCACAAGGCTGCCTGTTTGAGGGGATGATCTGACCGGAAGGTTGGGATGATGGGGTATGTGGTGTGGGGTCAGAGTGCGGGAGGTCTGTGGGCTCCCTCTGCAGAGCCACACAGTCAGCAAACACTCTGAGGATGCTGGGTGGACTGGACTGAGCAGGGGGCGGGGCTGGGGATAGCATGGGTGCCAGCTGGCCTGTTCCCCTTAGGAAATGAACTCTGGAAATACTGATCTCCATGATCTACCCCCTTGGGAATGGTGGTGGCTCCCTGAGTGACTGCCAACACTGGAGAACCACAGCTACCATCCACATGCACGCATTCGCAAAGGTGCGAATGTCAGTCACTAACACAGCCACTTGGGTAGACGGGGAATGACTCCATACGCAGGGTGTGGCAGATCTTACGAATGCCTGCCACACCACAAGCACAGGACTATCATCCCTTAGCGATAGTGTCCAGCCCTGTACCATGGGCAGGCCCACTATGGCCGACATCCCAGGGGAAGCAGACTGCAGCTCAGGGTGAGGCACGGCAAGGCCTGGCCCAGGTACTGAGGCACTCTCAGCTCTCCTGTCCCCCCAGTACCTTCAGTAAAGCAGTCTTCTGGGTCCTTGACGTCCTCGCCGAGGTCTGGGATTTGCTCCAGGAGGTCAGCGGTGTTGGTCATGTCAGCGGTGCTACCCTCTGAGTAACTGTCCTCGGGGGTCTGTGGGGGATGGGAGGGATGGCGTGGGCCGAGGACCAGCCTCCAGCTCCAGCCTAGCATCTGGGGGAAGCCTAGGGTGAGTGCAGATGGCTCCCTCTTTGCACACGAGGGACTCTGAGTTGGAGGTGGCTCGATGCCTGCCACAGAGGCACTTAGGGAGGGTAGAGTTTCAGGACTCCTGGGTCTGTGGTGAGTGGGGTTTAGGGCTGGGGTGTGTCAGAGTGAGGGGGTTTGGGAGAACTCAGGGTAAGGAACACATCTAGCTTGGACAAGACTGACAAAGTGGAGGGGACTATGGGATCACCCATTAGTACACAGACACATATCCAGAATGGAATCAAAACCAAGACACAGGCACACAGCAGCAGGTCAGACATGCAAAGAACATGCCAGCGGCATACCATGCTTCCCACTTAGCTCACACAGGTTAGAATGGGGGTGGGGGGGCAGAGAAAGTGCTGGAACCTTCCCTCCCTGGCCCTAGACCTTGATAATTTGCTTGGTTCCCAGGGAGGCTCCAGGGCAGCGGTTTTCAACCCTTGGGTTGCAACCCCTTCCGAAAACCTATCTCTCTCCAAATGTTTACATTACAATTGATAACAGGAGTTATGAGATAACAACAAAATAATCTTATGGTTGGGGGTCACCACGACCTGAGACACTGTGTCGGACGGAGGGTCGCAGCATCAGGAAGGTTGAGAAATGCTGCTGTAGGGAGGATACCTGGTAGCCTGTGAGTGTCGGCGCCTCGTGGCTGTGGGTAATGCCACATGTGCCTGAGTAGGTAGAAGACCCTGTCCTACCACTGTGGAACCTGCGGCTTAGCCGGCCCCTCCTCCAGAGCAGTTCAGCCAGTGAGCTGCCCCCTGGGTGGTCACCTCAGGCCTTGATGCTCTGTAGCCCCCTACTAGCTGAAGTCTACTAAAGCAAAGCTGCTCTCGGTCTTGGTCTGGCTCCTCTCTTCTCCGGATCTGCTTCTCTTGTGTCCTTCCTTGCCTCTCTAGGGAGCACTGCCCTTACAAGTCATTTACACAGAGGTCCTGTCCCTGCCTCTGCGTATAGGGAACAGAACTCAATGACAGGAGTCAGGAAGGCCTCTGTAGAGAAAGGACCCCTCATCCCCTAACCCTCACTGACCTGCTTCCATCCTGTCTCACTCCCCTCTCAGCTGGCTGCCTGAGGACAGCCTAGGCTCTTGACTGAATGTTGGGGCTCCTGCTGCCTTCTTTCCCCTTCCTGGGATGAACCCCCATGCCCGCATCTGTACCTCCTGTTTCTCCTTACTTCTGAGGTTTGTGGTCTCAGGGACTAGGTCTCAGGGGAGTGGCTAGAGGGATAGGGTTCTGTCTCCTGGCCCATGCTCTTGAGGCTGGCTGTCCCAGCTGGGATTTTGCAGGCTCAGAGCCGAGCAAGGCCAGGAGGGCTGTCTTGAAGTTCTCCGGATCCTACTGCAGGAGGGAGGCAGTCATTTCTGTCTGAGACAGGAATTCCCTGCAGCTGCTGTTGATCTTGAACTTCTGATCTCCCCAAGCACTGGGATTGCAACTGTAGGCCGAGGGCTCCCAGTTTATGCAGTGCCAAGGCTTTGTGCACTAGGCAAGCCCTCTACCCACCCAGCTACAGGCCTGGCCTGGAAGAAGTCCTTCCCCTGGGAACTCCACAGCATTTCTCTCGACTCCTCTCCCTGGACCACAAACATCTGAAGGAGAGAAGCCTCCTTCAGTGTAAAGCTCACACTCTCCTGAGGCCTGGCATCCCAGATCCTCCTACTCCACTCAAGTGTAAGGCCATCTAGGGAGAAGGCCGATCCACACGGTGAGCACAGTCACCAGGGCCTCGTGCGTGCTCCAAGGTCAGCAATGATGGTGGAGCATCCTAGGGCCTGTCTTACAGGACCAAAGTCACAAGCACTGGGCTGAGGAGTGAGGTCACCCAGCACTCTCTGAGCACATGACTTCCTTTCCACATGCCTGAAGCGAGTGAGGCTGACCAGCATGGTTGGCTGGCTCTTGGCTTAGGGGCTCAAAACTCAGATATGCAGAGGAGCCAGGCAGGTCACACATGCAATCGAGCAGGTGGTGTTTCGGCAAATCAGAGAGCTCCAGGTAGAGGCTGGGGAATGGCTACCTCCTGTCTACAGCATGTTAGCACCACTCTCAAGTTTTCAAGAGAAACAAGAAATATGGATTTTTCTTTTTAAAAAAAGACACAAAAGCTCCCAAGCGTGTGTCAGTTAATTCAAAGTAAAGCCTTTTTGTAGCCACAGTAAATCTTTTTAATTTTTGCAGGGAACACAGGGAAGAGGCATCAGTTGACAGATGTGGTGAGGATTGCTCTGAAGATCATCCGAGTCCTCTTTGGATATGGTGAGTCACAGGACAAATGCTTGCCGATCAACACAAGAACACAAGGGCAAAGCGTGAGGAGAAGGGTGAACACGCAGAAGGACCTGCTTGGTCGGGCCTCAGAGTCCTGAACTGAGGTAGATAGCATCTCTCCCTGCCAGGACCCTGGTTTCCCACCCTCCTCTCTGGAATACATCTCCATCCTGTCTGTGACACTTGCTCTAGTTCCCCTTAGCAAACTTAGCTGGTGCTGCAGCCCCTCACAGCCTGGCCCTGGCCCCAGCAGCAGACCCCACTGTTACCTCACCACACCCCGGGGCCCGGGGCTCCGCTTTCCGCTCTTGCTGCCAGTCTGCCTGAGACGTACTGGCCTCAGCTTCAGAGGACGTGCTCTCTGACCCCTGGCTCCAGGCCCTGGGTTCCTGGGGTGGCTCGTGGCCGTCAGACACAACTTGGGATTCCTGCTGAAAAGACCCTATGAGCAGAGCCCCAACACCCAGGCAGGGGGGCTCCAGGGCCCTGGCCTTGTGGGCTGCAGCCCCTGTTCACTGCTTCCTGGCCTCTTCACGAACCTCCACCTACTAAAGACCCCTTCCTCTGCTGACTTGGGTCAGTAAGTGAGAGGTTCCCAGTAAGTATGGGCAAAGGACCGGTAGCCGAAGCTCAGCATATTTAAGACTCCCTGAAAGGGCACGGCTGGACCATGATGCCTATCTTAAGAATGCTATCAACTTTCCTCAGGAGGATGTGCTGACTTCTCAAGTTCTGAAATACTGCAGTTGGCCTGCACTGATTCTCGCAATGCACACTCACGCACACTCACGCACACACATGCACACACGTGCACACATGTGCACCCGCACAAGCACAGTCGCATGTTTGTCCTGGTTCCAGGGGAAGGGGCAAAGGAGGAACAACCAGAATCCAACTCTCATGTCCTGTGCAGGAGACACTGGAAGCTGTGGTCCTAGTAACGCCAGCCCCGGCCCCCACCCTCCGCCCCAACTGCTCCTGTTAGAGCCATACAACAAGGACCAAGGCTGGACTGAGAGGCCAACTGAGGCAGAGCCCTGGGGCTGGGCCCAGCTATTGCCAGCTGAGGAAGCAACCAGGAAGGGCCACCAACACAGAGGGAGACTGGTTACACCTGACCGAGGGGCCTAAGGAGCTGCATGGAGCCCAGCTCCGGTCAAGGGAAACCTGAGGGGCAAACGCTCTGCTTTGGCCAGACCCTGGTCCTAAGTGTTAAAAATAACAGGTTGAGAGATAAGATAGTGGTGTCTCCAACACCTCCATCCCAGGGACACTTATTTTTAAATCTCGGAATTAGCCTTAGCCATGGGAGGAGGGGAGGGGATGCTTGTGAGGTCACCAAACCGTAGCCCTCTCTCACCCGGGTATCTGTCTCTGCTGGTCCTGGTGCCAGACAATGGGCAGAGTTGGGGGTGGGGGAATGGAGGTATTCATCAAGAATGCTCATGTTCCCTGTCTGTAAGGTTAGCCAGGGATGAATACTAATTAACAGGATAAATGGGCAAGCTGGAGTTGGCACCTTCTGAGGGGCTTCCCCTCTCCCCGGGCCACTGCTGAGGTAGTCTGGTTGAGGCTGCGCTCTGGACTCCATACAAGCAGGTGGCGGTGCCGTCAGGACAGGGTGGGGGGATGGCTGACCTGTTTGCTGGACTCTTCCTCTGTGCCAAGGCTGTCCTCTTCACCCTCTTCTTCCTGGTCGTCAGTGTCTGACTCAGCCACCGCGATGGGAACACACACAGGCTCCGTATCCCCAGGGGCGCCCTGGCCCGGCCGCTTGTCTTCCTCGAACCGTGTTTCCTTGCGGGCCGGGGGTGCCTTTTCCACCTCTGGGGGTGGTGGGGACCTGGGGGCGGTAACACAGCTGGGCAGCTGACTGTGGGTGGCAAGAGCCGCAGGCTTCTTAGGTCGGCGCCGCAGGAGCCCGCAGCAGAAGTCCCAGGTGGTCCGCTTGACAAAGCGCAGGCCCCTTTGGATGCGAGCCAGGGCCAGCTGGAGGTTGTTCATCTCCCCATCCTCGTCAGGGGCTGTGAGGTTGTCTGCACTGAAGGAGCTGAGCAGCAAGGCCAAGAAGAGATTCAGGACCTGTTGAGGCAACGGGTCAAGTTCACCCAGGCACTGCTGGGCTCTGGAGAGGAAACTGACGCCCTAACGGACTTGAATACTCCTGACGACAAACAGCTCAGAAGTACAGAGCCCAGGACGCTGGGCTCTCACCCACCCCTCTCCTTCTCTTCCATATAGAAGCTTCATCTACGAAAGGGAAATGAATGAAAGTTCTTTTTGCGAAAGGCTCAGGCAGCTAGAGTGCAGATTCCGTCCCTTGTATTTCAGCTCAGGGTCATGGGGAGAGCCTCTGTTTGTCCAGAGGGCCACAGATGAGAGGACAGTGAGGGGCTTGCCCCGGGTTACACAGGGAGGTGGAGGAGAGCCTTAACCAGGTGCCAGCAGCCTCAGCACCCAGCCCCTCGGGACTCAGGAGGCAGCGGGCACGGGGAGGGGAGTGCCGGGGAGAGGGTGGAAAACGGGGAGTCAGAGACAAGGCAGAAGGTCCTCAGAGAAACCACTCCCAACTTAAAGAGCTTTGTAAGGGCTGAGTAAAAAGGAGGTATTAGTTCTGGCTCCCCACAGAGGCTGGCTACCTGTTGAGCATCTGTGGCTGAGGACAGAGCATTCTGCCTGTCTTAAAACGGTCTTGGCACCTTTCCACGTGAGGGTCGCAGGAAAGTGAGCCAAGAAGGGACAGCGGCAGGAAAGGACATGGGGAACAGGCATGTCTCAGATTGACTGTGGGGTGTGACACACCTGGATGGACGACGTGGGACAAGTGTACTGCCTGGCCCCATGGAGGGGAATGAAGATGGCAGCAGGCCTATAAGCATTCCCTGGCACCAGGGATTACCTGTCAGTCCCCAGGAAAGAGTTCTGCTGAAGGGGCCCTGTAGTTAGATGGCCACATGAATCTCTGAGCCCCTACCCCGATCTTTTTCAAGCTCCTCGGGGATGCACCCCACCACAGGGAGTCCATATCTGCCAGGAAACCAAGGATGAGCATTCTGGTGAAGGTGGTGGGGACACTGAGGACCAAGCCTCAGGAGGAAGCCGTTGATTACAAAGTAACATGCATTCCCACGGCCAGCAAAGGCTAAAGGTGCTCCTGTGCCAGCTCTACAGAGAAATGACCACTTCTGACACCTGGTCACCCTTTTCATGTCTCTACCAGGGGAGCAGGATTCAATATTAATCAAAACTGCTATCAGCACTGACCTCCAGCCTGACCCAGGCTTCTGTCTTCCTGGTCTAGGCACAGCCTGCATGTTCCTGCTGCCCACTGTAGGTCCTCCTTGTGCCCCACATCCCTCACCCATTACTGGTCCCACAAATCCTGACTCTGTAGGGAGTCCTAGGTCTAAGCTTCAGGCAACGTAGGAGGCTTGGCCCACCCACTCGGGACCCAAGGGCCTCTGTCTCCAGCTTCCGAAATCTGGTTTCTTCCAGGGCTTCCCCGTCAATCCTGTGTGGCTCTCAGCCTTGCCTGATCCCTTCCTATTTCAGCAGCAAGCTCGCTTCCACCCACGCGGCTGGCCCCAGCAGCGGCCCAGTTCCTGAGGCGGCAGCGTGGGCTGGCAGTAGCGTCCCTCCTCCAGAGCCTCTAATCTTCTTGTCCCCAGGCAGATCCGCTCAGAAATGGCAGGGCTCTGTGTGAGGGGTGGCTCAGCCTGGCATCGGTCTGAGTGCCGGGCACATTTTGCTTTTGCTTTTCTTTTCAGAACAGAAAAGAGTCTGGCAGCCCTTGGGACCAGGGAGGGGATTAAGTGAGGCTCAACCCCAAGAAGCAGCTTTTGAGGGGACAAAGAAAGATGATGGGGCCTTGAGCTTTATGTCTTGGGGCTGAGAGGGGGGGCAATCTGTTGGGTCCTGGCCTGACCTGGCTGAGGCACCTGGATACTGAAAACAGGTGGGTTTGAGGAATGGCTCTGAACCCCACAGTTATGATTTCACAGCAGGCAGGAAAGTGAATCTAATGCCCCAATGTGCCTACCTGCTGGCAAGACACTGTGCTGCCCAGAAGGGACATGGTAGTCACAGTGGGGACAGACTAAGCAAGTGTCTTGTTTTGGTCCCCTATGTATCCAATGAGGTGGTTCCCATCTTGAACTGATGACTAACTAACTTTAACATTGTCTCTTCTGAGCTAGAAGCCTTCCTTAACTTCCCTAGCTGGGGAAAAATGGCTCTCATGGATTCTTCCTTGGGGGCACTGACTAGTTATTTCTGTCTGTGAGTTGTTTCCCTGCATCTCTCAAGTTGGTTGAGTGTTTGGGCTAAGCCATGCTCCCCTCTGTAAGCCCACCGACAGCCACCATGTTTGGCCCCAGGAAATGCTTAACAAGACTTGTTACTCTTGAGTAGAACGCCACGTAGTGATTCCCTGGTAATGGAGGACAAGTCAATAAGCAAGTGAACGAATCAAAAACAAGCGGATAATGGATACACGTGTAGACGGTGTGCAGATGAATTAACAAGCAAAATGCAACAAAGAGTGACCAAGTCAATGTGAATGGCTAAGTGAAACACTTGCTGGATGGATTAATGAATGAATGGGAGCAGTGAATGAGGGGTGTATGGGTAAGCTGAATAAGAAATGAATGGAAAAGGAGGAATAAGGAATAGGTATGGATGAGAAGTGAGTGAAGGGTAGAGAGAGGAGAGGGATGAGTGAGGGATGAACGGATGGGTGGCTTGAGTAGGCATGAATGAGTGTGCCAGAATGGGAAGTTGGCAGACAGATGACTGAATGAGTGGATTGGCAGATGGATGAATGGATGGATGATGGATGGTTGGATGGTTGGATGTATGGATAGATAGATGATGGATGACAGATGGATAGATGGATGGTAGATGGATGCATGAATGGATAGATGGACGGATGAATGAATAGATGGACAGATGGATGGATGGATGGATGATGGATGATGGATGGATGCATGAGTGGATGATGGATGAATGGATGAATGGATGGATGGTGGATGGTTGGATGGATGATGTATGGATAGATGGATGATGGATGGATGGATGGTGGATGGATGCATGAATGGATAGATGGATGGATGGATGAATGAATAGATGGACAGATGGATGGATGGATGATAGATAGATGGAATGAATGAATGGACAAATGGATGGATGGGTGGATAGATGATAGATGGATGCATGAGTGGATAGATGCATGAATAGATGGATGAATGGATGGATTGATGATAGGTGGATGGGTGGATGGATGATGGATAGATGATGGGTGATGGATGACAGATGGATGCATGAATGGATAGATGGATGAATGGATGGATGCATGTATGAATTGATGGATGGATGGATGGATGGATGGATGGATGGATAGATGGATGGTACTAATCAGGCAGGATGATATGGTGGATGGTGTATGGATGACTAAGAGGGTAGTTGGCTGCACAGCTGAACATACTGATGTGTAGACAGACGAAAGTGGGTTGTGAATTGATACGCTCATGATAATTGCACAGGTGGATGGCTAAGTATGCACACAGGCATGAGGATGGATAGTTGAGTAGAAAGGAAAAAGATGGGTATGTGAGCAAGCAGAAGAATGAAGGGGTAGATGGATGAGAGGCTTATGGGAAGGTGGATGGTTTGAGGAACAGCTAAGTGACTGGCCTCACTTAGTGGTGAAGCAAATGGGGGAAAATGGATAATGGGATAGATGGGGTTCAGGGTACATTCTGAGGCCCCTGGCTGACTCACCACAAGGTTGCCAATGACCATGACAAGCAGGAAGACCAGCAAGCACAGTGACTGCCCAGACACCTCCATGCAGTCCCACATGGTCTCAATCCACTCTCCGCAGAGGATGCGGAAGATGATGAGGAAGGCGTGGAAGAAGTCCATCATGTGCCAGCGGGGCAGCAGGCCAGAGTCACTGATGCGGTGCCTCAGCTCCGAGTAGTTCTTGCCAAAGAGCTGCATGCCCACCACGGCGAAGATGAAGACAATGATGGCCAGCACCAGGGTCAGGTTCCCCAGGGCGCCAACAGAGTTCCCGATGATCTTGATGAGCGTGTTCAGGGTGGGCCATGATTTGGCCAGCTTGAAGACCCGCAGCTGAGGAAGTAGGGAGAGGAGGCGCCTTTGTGGTGGATCTGGGTTGCTGTTTCTCACGGACACTGTTACTTCCCCAGCTCTTGCCTGAAAGCCCTGGAAGGCCGGTTCTCCTAACGTACACCCCAACTAGTTTCTCTTAGGGAATTCCTGCTGATTTTTGGTACAGTCTGAGGGGAGCCTGCTGGGCTCCAGTCCGAGCCTGTCTCTCCAGCTTAGTCCTTTGCCTGCCTCCACACTAACCTCCTACCCGTTACTCTCATTTCCAGGAGCTTTCTGGTGGAGTGTCCTGGCCTAGTCCATCCTGCCTCTCTTGGAACTGTTCCCATCAGCTACTTTAGAGCCATCTGACTCACCCAATCACCAGCATCTTTCTTTTCAGTAAGCACAGAGAAAGGTGGCAGATGCTTCATATTTATTGGGCACCCAGGCTGTCCCAGGCTCAAGCTTAGGATGGACTGCCTTAATCTGGATTTCTGATAACCACATGAGGTTGGCATGGTTATTGCTCTCTTTTGGTACTCAAAGGAAAAGTCCCTTGGCTCACAGGAATGGGACCAAGATTAGAGCTTAGACCAGGCTTTCCCTGCTGCTCCTACGGAAACTGCCGCAGTTCTCCTCTAGGAAGCTGTCCCTGATCACACCACCAGGCCCAGCTGGACCTCGGGTATTCCGAGCTCCAAATGTGATCCACAGAGCAGATTCAGCGACATCTGAAACCCACCGAGTCTGCCTCTGCAGTGTCAAAGGATCTTGGGTAATTCAAGCACTCTCAAGTTTAAAAAAATGCAACATCCTGAGTGAGCTACCCACAGACCTGGCTGTGCCTATGAACTTATATCTTTGGAGGACTTTATCTCCTGAGTTTTGTCTCTCATCTGTGAGCTTCGGAGGTCTCAAAACAGACCCCACTCCTGGTTCCTGTTGGGACTAAGGAGGTACATGACAGGCTATGCAACTGTCAGCTGTTCCCCCAAGGAATGCCCACCTCCACCTGACATTCCCACACCGGCCAGGCACCCAGGAGCGATCAACAATGTCTTGACATCGTCAGGACAGAGCAAAGCAAAGCATCTCAACAGCGCTGTGGAGAGGTGTTCCAAGCCCCACCCCCTGCAGTGGGTCCAGGCAGATACCAGACGGAAGGAGCGCAGCACAGACAGGTTGCCCATGCGCGACAGGCCCAGCTCCATGAGACTGAGAATGACGATGATGCTGTCGAAGATGTTCCAGCCCTGCTGGAAGTAGTAGTAGGGGTCAAGGGCGATGATCTTGAAGGTCATCTCCGCTGTGAAGATTCCCGTGAAGACCTGAATAGAGAGCGGGAGTCATGGGTCCTGAAGACCCTGGCCAGCAAGCTCCTGCTTCCTGACTCTTGTCCTTCTCAAAGCCTCTTGGTGAGTGGCCAGGCTCATCAGCTCAGAAACAACCTGTATTTATCACGAGCTCTGCAGACATGCGGGTCTAACAGCCACCTGCAGGGGCAGCTGGGGCAGCTATAGCACCCTTACAACACTCCAGAGCTCCTGGCCTTTGCTTCTACCTCTCCCCAGGTTTCCTTTCTCCTCAGAGAGCACTCTTACCTATCAGCTATCTCATGTGCATTTAAGAAAACTCATCCAAAAATCGGATGAGGAAGTATCACTGTCCCCATTTCACAGATAAGTAAATGGAGGTACTGAGAGATGAAGTAGCTGTCTAGGGTCACAGTTAGAAACCTGTTGAAGGACATAGTCACAGGTTGGCCTGACCCATGGCCTGTAGCCCACATGTGGCTGAGGCTCAACACAACAAGTACTCTTAAAAGTTGAAATAAGCAGGGCGGTGGTGGCGCACACCTTTAATCCCAGCACTTAGGAGGCAGAGGCAGGCGGATTTCTGAGTTCGAGGCCAGCCTGGTCTACAGAGTGAGTACCAGGACAGCCAGGGCTACACAGAGAAACCCTGTCTGGAAACAACAACACAAAGTTGAAATAAAAACATTTTTGTTTTTAATTTCTGTTTTTAATTTCCTAGTTCTTGAGTGTGGTTTCCTAGATGACAATATCATGCTGCAGTGTCCAAGGCTGGACGTGCTCTCCCAGAGACATTCCTGAGGGTAGGAACTGAGGCTGGTTTCCCAGGTTTGCTTGTGACAAAACAGCCCGACTTTGGCTTATGGACCTTGAAATCCAGGAACCTGTGGTGTTGGCAGGCAGCCATGACACAACCCAAGGCCCTGACCAGCATGATCCCTGAGGGTTTCTCTGCTGAGGTTGTGGCTGGTAGCTTGGCCATGGTGAGGAGCTGGTGCTTGGCCCAAAGCCTCCCCTTCCAGGGAGCTTCCGGAAGGGGAGGGTGGTAGGTAGCACACCCTGGGAACTGTACCTGCTTGCAGTGGCATGGAAACGTGGGAGTTGAGGGCACTCGAATGAGGTCGGCATCCAGCAAGAGATTAGCTGGTCTGTACCCTCAGGAACTCTGCCAAAGCAGAGACCACACAGCCTTTCGTCTCTGTTCAGATGAGGCTCTGAGGAAGCAGGCTGTGGGAGGACTTGCCACACAGGCTCCATGCAGCCCCATGCTCACTGCTTAGAAAGAATTGTTTCTCAGAGGGGACCTCAAGATCCTCCAGGCTCCGCCCCAATATATGGGCTGTCCTCTGTCCCTCCCCCAGCACACACGCCTGTTGCCATAGTTTCTCCATGTCACAGACCCCATCTGCTCAGGTCTCCTCATCCGTCTGCTCCACCCACAAGACTCACTGTCTTCAGGTCCGTTCAAAAGCAAGGAGTCTGTGTGCTTCCTGACCCATCTACGAAGCCCTTCAATCACTTTCCCCAATCCCTCCCCTCAACAGCATCAGTAGCATCTGCGCATCTGTATGGAGCCTTCTCTCTCTGGAACAAGCAGCAGTTAGATTCTGACCTGCAGGCTACCCTGCCCCCGCATCTGGTATCACTATGCTTGTTTCCTCATGGAAGCTTTATGCGCCCAGCCTGAGTCCTTACTCGGCTGTACTCAGATCCCTGTAAAGCACTCAACGTCCCTGAGAGTCCCTAAGAGAGGCCACTGGATACAGGCGTGGACTTCCCCAGAACCTGCTGGGCACGTGAGAGTATGTTTCTAAGGCCTATCAGATGGGCTCGTGGGTGTTATTCCTCAGTTCCGGGGGGCATTGCTCAGCAAAGGCTCTTGCTCTCCACCTTAACGAAGCTCCCAGCTGTTGGTGTATGATGTGCACAGAAACAGAGAATACTAACCAGATGTGTGGCACGGAGAAAGCTCTGACACCCTGTGGTCTCAGGCCAGCTCCTCCATCTATCTGAGCAGAGAGTTGGCTTCCTACCTCCCAGGAGTCCTCAGCAAGAGGCTTCCCTATCAGTGTGGATGGAGACCTCCCAGCAAGTGGGAAACTCTTGGGGAACCTCAGACAGTGGAGGTTGGAATTTGAGAGACAATTCTGCCGTTAAAAGCACAGACTGCTCTTCCAGTGTATCCAGTTCAATTCCCAGAACCCACACAGCAGCTCACAACCAGCCGTAATATCAATTCCAGGGTCTTATACCCTCTCGCGGCCTCCTTGGGCACCGCACACACGGTACACATACAGACATACAGACAAAACACTCACACAAAGAATAAAGAATTTTTTTTTTTTTTCACAAGAGGAAGTCCTTTTGAGACAAGGTTTCACGGAGCCCAGAGTGGTCTCAACCTTGGCTCTTCTTGACCTGGGCGTTTATCTTTGATGAGACTACATGATGCACAGTGTAAAGCCAGGCTTAGCGGGTGACATTGTGACTCCTTTCCATGCTTAAACACAGCTTGCAGCTCCCCTTTCTTTTCTCGTATTGCTATCAGCATCTGTGGCATATCCTACAGCAGAGATGTGCCATGCTACTGTACCTAATTCCCTGTGGTAGACAGTCTCCTCTAGAAAGACTGTCATAATAAGTACCGTTTTGTAGACATATTGTTCAATTTGGAACAGTGTCAATGACCATCGGTGGGGATTCTGATATGGTTAACTGGTCTTCGGAGACAGGTTTTAACCAACTCCACGAGCAGCGTGTGACAAGAGTCTCCCTCTAATGCTAATCCTGTGTTTCGGCTCCTCATCCACAGCTGTTCGATCAGCCATTCCCTTATCTCTGTTTATATTCTTTTGCCAAACTGCTGTTCATACTTGTTGTTGATTGTCCTATTACAGCGATTGCTTATTTTTGAATTATATATAAACATACTACTTAGACTAGGAATGCTATCTCCAAGTCTGCTATATGTACTGCTGTTATTTTCCAGGCTTGTCATTTATTTTTATTTTTTTTAAGTTAAGAAATAATTTAAGAGCTGGGCATGATAGTACATGCCCATAATCCCAGAACTGGGGAGCGGAGGCAGGGGGATCTGATGTTGAAGGTCATTCTTAGCTTTATAGTGAGTTCAAGCCTAGCCTAGATACCTGAGACCCTGCCTCAAAACAAAACAAACAAAACAAAACAAAACAAAACAAACAAAACAAAACAAACAAAACAAAACAAACA
>JADRCD010154870.1:0-10402 GCA_019843815.1 Montemys delectorum | reverse complement strand
CCTTTGAAGGGCTGGATTTGTGGAAACATATTGTGTGAATTTGGTTTTGTCATGGAATACTTTGGTTTCTCCATCTATGGTGATTGAGAGTTTTGCTGGGTATAGTTGTCTAGACTGGCATTTGTGTTCTCTTAGGGTCTGTATGCCATCTGCCCAGGATCTTCTAACTTTCATAGTCTCTAGTGAGAAGTCTGGTGTAATTCTGATAGGCCTGCCTTTATATGTTACTTGACCTTTTTCCCTTACTGCTTTTAGTATTCTTTCTTTGTTTTGTGCATTTGGTGTTTTGACTATTATGTGGCGGGAGGAATTTCTTTTCTGGTCCAGTCTATTTGGAGTTCTATAGGCTTCTTGTATGCTCATGGACATCTCTTTCTTTAGGTTAGGGAAGTTTTCTTCTATAATTTTGTTGAAGATATTTACTGGCCCTTTAAGTTGGAGGTCTTCACTCTCTTCTATACATATTATCCTTAGGTTTGGTCTTCTCATTGTGTCCTGGATTTCCTGGATGTTTTGGTTTATAGTCTTTTTGCATTTTGCGTTATCTTTGACTGTTTTGTCAATGTTGTCTGTGTTATCTTCTGCCCCTGAGATTCTCTCTTCTATGTCTTGTATTCTGTTGGTGATGCTTGCATCTGTGTTTCCTGACTTTTTTCCTAAGATTTCTAACTCCACTGTTGTCTCCTTTTGTGATTTCTTTATTGTTTCTACTTCCATTTTTAGGTCCTGAATGGTTTTACTCAGTTCCTTCACCTGTTTGTTTGTGTTTTCCTGCAATTCCTTAAGGGATTTTTGGGTTTGCTCTTTAAAGGCTTCTATTTGTTTACTTGTGATCTCCTGTAATTCTTTATGGATTTTTTTTTGTTTCCTCTTTAAGGGCTTGTACCTCTTTATCTGTTTTCTCCTGTATTTCTTTAAGGGAGTTATTCATGTCCTTCTTAAGTTCCTCTATCAGCATTGTGAGATATGTCTTTAGATCCAAATCTTGCTTTTCTGGTGTTTTGGGATATCCAGGGCTTGCTGAGTTGGGAGTACTAGGTTCCAGTGAAGCCAAGCAGTCTTGGTTTCTGTTGGTAGGATTCTTACATTTGCCTTTTGCTATCTCTTGATCTCTGGTGTTAGAAGTTCTTGGTGTCTCTGACTAGAGCTTGACCTGTCCTTGCTGCCCTGCAACTCCCCTTCGACTCCTGAGTCCTGTGCCTCCCAGCCTGACCCGCCTTAGAAAGGCACCAGAGAGAAAATTGCGGATCTCACCTGAGTCCTTGGGCTGAAGCCCGCCCTGGATGCAGGCCCTCCACTATCAGGGAGGGGGCAGAGATGGTCGCTGATCCAGCTCTGTCACTCAGAAGCTGAGAGGATCCTCAAGAATATATTTTTAAAAGGTCAATATTTCAAAATTTTATCCAGTACATATTGCGTTTAAAAATATACAGGAGACCTATATTTTAGTTTATTTTCCCTTGGCACCAGATTATATTATCAACTTAAGGGGCTTAACCAACATTTCACCATCTTATGCTTATTGGCTCTGGCATTCCCCTACACTGGGGCATAGAACCTTCACAGGGCCAAGGGCTTCTCTTCCCATTGATGACCTACTTGGCCATCCTCTACTATACATATGCTGCTGGAGTGATTAGTCCCACCATGTGCACTCTTTTTTTGGTGGTTTAGTCCCTGGGAGCTCTGAGGGTACTACTTAGTTTATAAGGTTCTTCCTAAGGGGCTGCAAACCCTTCAGCTCCTTGGGTCCTTTCTCTAGCTCCTTCACTGGGGACCCTGTCCTCAGTTCAATGGATGGCTGTGAGCCTCTACTTCTGTATTAGTCAGGTACTGTCAGAGCCTGAGTGAGGTAACACAATCACAATAGAACACACATGCTATGCACTCTCTGATAAGTGGATATTAGCCCAGAAGATCGGAGTACATGAAGTACAATCCACAAACCATAAGAAACTCAACAAGAAGGAAGACCAAAATATGGACACTTCATTCCTTCTTTATAGGGGGAACAAAATACCCATGGAAAGAGTTGCAGGGACTAACTATGGAGCAGAGTCTGAAGGAAGGACAACCCAATCTGATATAGCTGTCTCCTGAGAGGCTCTGACAGTACCCGCATATTTTCAATTTTTAAACATATGAATTTATAGCCTAAACTAAACTATTGACAATCAATATGTATAAATTTTAAAACTCTCACTGATTATAGTTTCAGAAAAAATGAGAATTCATCATTGGTTTTTCTTTCTTTCTTTCTTTCTTTCTTTCTTTCTTTCTTTCTTTCTTTTTTTATTTATTCTTTAATCTTTTTTTTACAGCCCAGACTTTATCCCCCTCCTGGTCCACCCACTGACTGTTCCACATCCCACACCTGCCCCCTACCCCCATCTCTAAGAGGATGTCCTCAGCCCTGTCACCCCACCAGACCTCCCCTCATCCTGGGCCCCAAGTCTCTTGAGGGTTAGGTGCATCTTCTCTGATTGAGTCCAGACCTGGAAGTCCTCTCTTGTATGTGTGTGAGGGTTCTCATATCAGCTACTATATGCTGCCTGGTTGGTGGCTCAGTGTCTAAGAGATTCCTGGAGGTCCAGGTTATTTAAGACTGCTAGTCTTCCTATAGGGTCACCCTCTTCCTCAGCGTCTTCCAGTTTTCCCATAATTCATCCACAGGGGTCACCAGCCTCTGTCCATTGGTTGGGTGTAAATATCTGCATCTGGTCATACAATATAAGTAATATAATTAAACATATTACTTATAAGTTATAAGTTAATATTAATGATAGGAGTTAAGACATAATTTCCTATTTCCATTAATTAATTGAAAATATGTGTGGTGTGTGTGTGTGTGTGTGTATGTGTGTGTGTGTGTATAGGTGTGTGTTGTGTAGCACTCAATTCACTTCAGTTTTTAAATGCCAGCCATGGTTGCTGTTCCTATTAGGGCTTACCAAGGGAAATGAACCTCACAGTGAAGCTTCTCAAACACACACTGGGATAGAAGCTGGAGCTTTGTAACTGTCATACAACATGGCTGCCCCTCAGAGATCCAGAGAAAATGCAAACTGTGAGTGTCCTGTTTCCTCAAGAGCATGAGAGAAATGCAAACTAGAGGCTAAACAAAGGGCAGAATCTCTTTACATTCTCTGGAGAGAGTAATCCACCCCACATAGAATTTGACCTTATCTAAAAGGGTATTAAGTGAGAAAAAGCAGAGGGTGAAACTAAGAAAAACCTACCCAAATGTCATGAAAACAAGAAAAGGCCAGACCTTAGTGGAAGATGGCTTGCAAATATCATTATTTTATAGTATTTAGAAAATATCTTGTTGGACCACATCAAAATGGTAATTAGCTTAGAAATAAACTGAGGTCACTGAAGTCATTGAACTATTAAATAGATTTAGAAATTTAAAAACTATTGATTTATGCAGGTGGTGTGTCTTTTCTTCATTACACATGGTAATGATTTTCCCTATCCAGCAGAACATAAGCCTTATTGTTAATTACAAAAAAAAAATGGCATGTGCCACAAATGATTTAGCTTTTATTTTACTGAAACTCTGAAAAGTTATTTTTATGTTCTGTAAGGTGAAAAATGATTTTTGGAAAATTAAATGTCATTATTGATTATCACCAGTCATTCAAAGATATTTAGATTGAAAACTAACTGTGTTGGATTTTATTTTCTAGTTATTGTCTAATAGCATATACCAGAGAGTATCTCTCTTAACGGGTAAAGATGAAGTCTGGGTTGGAAATGATCATGATACTGTGAAGATATTGGAAACCAGTATAGGTAAGCAGAACTGTAGGACTCCAAGTTTCCCCAAAAAGTGAACTATGAAAGCACTTCTGTGCTATTTGTCTTTTCCCTCCTGCAAGTAATTACAACATCACGCCTGCAACCCAAGTTATAATTCCAGACTCAGAGGTTCTTCAAGGGGTACTCAACTACAGAAACTAAAATTGAAATTTTTAGATGGTTACCATAATAAGAAACTTAAAGTCCAAGATTTCAGAACAATTCCAACAAAAATATTTGGGCTGGGTATCCCATGACTCCTTAGAGGTTCCCCATTCTTTAGTCTAGTCCATTCTTTGAGGTGCTGGACATGGAAACTGAAAATAAGAGCCTAATTATATGGCAGACTAGAGACCTAGTTCTGCAAACATAAATCTATACCCTGAGTAGAGGAAACAGTACTAAAATACATAAAATATTTTAAAATCATATCTCATCAGGGGTTTATTAGTAAACACAGTGAAAAGAAATACTAGCTTACTGGAGAGAGGCTGTATAGTATATGGAGGATACATAAAGTGAACATAGATAAAGCCATAGAAAGGAATGAAATGTGTACACAGGCCATTACGAGGTAAAGAGATGCATGCGAGCTAGAGTCATAAAAGAACAAAGAATGGAGGGAAGTAAGTTCAAACTCAAAATATGTTTCAAAGAATCTACTAAAATCAACATAAGAATGCAACAACAGAACAGAAATGAGAAGCACCACTTTAAAAAGTTTCAAACTACATTAAAAATACCAATATTCATACACAGAAAAGAAAGACATCATAGAAAATTAAGTGGATTTTCTTTGTATGTTTGTTCAAATGAACAATGATAGGAAGAGCATTTGAATCAAAGGGCAATAAGAAGGCTACCAGGCAGTAGTAGGTAATCTATTTCAAATATTTAGAAATGGGTTGATATGATTCCAGATCCACTTACATTACATCTGAAACCACAAATAAGTTAAATCTAAAGAATGTTATAGTTAACCTATTTGCTACAGTAAAGAGCCATTTGGTATAGAAGGGAAGTCTTCCAATTGGTATTTCCATGAGGAAATAAAAGCACCAATGAGGGGATATGGGTGCAGCAATTTGAGGGAATTTGATTATATAAAAACCATCTTATGAATGAATTAAGAAACCCAATGCATGAGGAAGGAATTACACACTTGAATGTGGGTAGCATTACAAGTATTTTGGTGGAGATGCTAAATTCTAAGGCAAAGAGATAATAAACAATAAGAAAGTTATTTTGAACCAATATGATGGTATTCTATATCATTTCTTATTTTTCACATTTCTTGCACCAGTATGTGCAATAACCATTCATCGATATATCCTAATAAGAAACATCGACGGAACATTCACCAGTACATTAAATCCAGGTTAATAACACGTGAAAATTATTATTAAATTGCATTTCTTTCATTCAGATAAGGAGGATGGAATAATTTCTGGTGGTAAATATGAAATATTATGAAAGCTACCAAACATAATTTATTTAATTAATCAATTGTATATTTTTACCTTCTACGCAAATTAAAATTGGAATTTAAAATTTCTGCACATCTACATACTAACTTTTATGATTTCATTAAGCTGTAATAATTTATAGCACCTATGTTTAATAAGTTCTATCTGGGTCCATTTCTTTTACTTTTTTGTGCTTGATAGTGTCATTACTGTCATTACTAAGGTTTTTTTTGTTTTTTTTTTTTTTTTTTTTTTAAGTTGTGTTCAGGTAAATTTAGAAGCTATGTCCCATGGTTATGATTGTTTATCTTTATTGTTAACTTGGTTGGATTTAGAATCCACATGAAAACACATCGCTGGGTGTTCATGTGGAAATTAATCCAGAAGGTTTAACTATGGGTGGAAGATGAACCATTAATATGGATAACATCTTCCCTGGGCTGAGTTCCTGAACTGAATAAAGGGGGAGAAAATCAGCTGAGTGTTGTCCTTCAGCTCTCTGCATACTGACTATAGATGCAATGTGAGCAGCCATCTTCATCTCCCACCATCATGCCCTTCATACCAGCCATGATGGAGTTACTACATGTCCTTAAATTCCAAGCCAAAGTAAGTTCTTTCCTTTTAACTTGCTTTTCTTTCTTTCTTTGTTGATCACACAATGAGAAAAATGGCTTATAAAGGAAACATTTCTCCAAAGTCTATGTTTCTTTTAAGCGAATCAGATAAACTTTAGTTACTTGACTTTATTCCTTCTTGATTTGTTAGATTTTCTTTCTTTCTTTTTTTTTTTTCTTTCTTTTGTTTTTTTTGAGACACGATTTCTCTGTATAGCCCTGCCTGTCCTGGAACTCACTCTGTAGACCAGGCTGGCCTCGAACTCAGAAATCTGCCTGTCTCTGCCTCCCAAGTGCTGGGATTAAAGGTGTGTGCCACTACTGTCTGACCATATTAGATTTTCTTAACTCTGATGAACTTTATTCAGTCATTTATTTGAAAAAAAGAGGCCATTTATTTTTTCTTCAAATTCATTCTCTAAGAACCATTTAACATGGTGAGACACAAAGAAAATACAATATTTAATTTTAATACATAAGACAACTTTTGTGGATCTAATTAGAAATAACATATATAAATACTGTAATTAATTTGTTACTTTAGAAGAAAACAGCTTAAGTGAGATTAAATTTGTTCAATAGAACTGTTTGTCATTGATGAGACAAGTGAGCTGATCTCAGTTATCAGCGCATTTTAAATTATTTCATATTTACTGTGATAAATTTTTTCCAAGTGGTGATGGTAGGAGATATTTCAGTGACTCAGCTACAAAATGTAGAATATGTGTAGTTAAGAGGTGATAAGTATTAAGAACAGAATTTTGACAGCAACAAGATGATGAGCAAAACAAACAGGAAAGCAAAGCAACAGGTGTAAGGCATTAGGCAGCACAGAAGAGAAGCCCGTCTTCCTTAACTAAAATCAAACAAAACAAAACAAAACAAAACAAAACAAAATACCTTGAATGTAAAACTATTTGTAAAGGAACCTTAGGTCCTTTTCCAAACTTCTCTGTAGCCTAGCATGTCCTAGTAGGACTTGTGGCAATGCTTAAAAGTCTGAGGGTTTAGAGCTTTCTAGCTTTTTAATTGTACTGAAATCCTGCTACTGATAACTTTTAAAAAGTCCTATTTTCTTGCTCTTTCTGAAGGTAAAAGACTGCTGGCTTAGGTGATTAACACCTGTAGCCTAACAATAGAAGATTAAGCAATTGTGGCCTTTGTTATATCACAGCAGGAACTCTAGGCTCTAACTTTCAGCCTGCTAGTCAGTAGTCGCAGGAAGAGAAGACACTTAGAGAAGTGACTATAGAATTTATTACTAAGTTGTTGAAAGTTTCCTATGAATGCTATCTAAGGGGAAAATCGAAAAATCCTAAGTGGGGAAAGGGGAAAAATTCTCTAAGTGGGGAAAGGGAAAAGATTCTACTTTATCTAGCTCCTTCTGATCTCTTTGTCCTCAGTACTTATACATCTTTCAGAATACATAATCACATGTTACAAAGTTCATCACAAGTTCACACCAAAAATCAAATCATAAGTTGAAATAGAAGTTTACAACAGAGAATGTTTATAAGCGAGTATCTATTAGGAGTAATTATCTAGCTAAACATTCATCACTTGTCTCAATCCCACAAGTTCACTGAAAGTTTAGAGTCATAACTTTTGTATAGATAAGCCCAGTCAATATTCCATCTTCTGCCCTAACACCTACAATAAATTGTTAGTCCTCTTTTTATGATCTTTGGTTAATTGTGTTACAACCTCTTGGAATGTGCTCTGAGTAGCGAAAGTCTGGTTACCATCTAAGACCAATTAACTGCTGACACTTGGGAGACTGGCAGAGTTCTCATTGCAGTTTTGACTATCAGAAAAGGACCTAATATCAGTTATAAAAGAGCTTAATAATCATAGATATAATTTTAGGAATTCTTATAGGATCGTCATTAAGACATAAGTCATCTATTTGTCTATATAGCATCACTACAAGACAGTACATCTTCATGGATATGCAGAGATCTGCTCCAAAGATGTGTGCTACTACTTAGTGATTGCCATATATGTTTAATAACAGGAAAGCATATTAATAGCAGGAATCTTTCTTAAAATGAGTCCCTTACAGCCTTGCTTAATGAGGACACATCTGTCGCAGATTATATAATAATCCAAAGCAGGCATTTCAGGATGATCACCTGCTAGTTATTAGCTTGTCCTATCATGGCTCCTGACAATTTTTCTGTCTCTATCTCCCAAGCACAATGATTAGAACATGTGTCTCTATGCCCAGTTTGTGTGGTGCCTTGAATCGAACCTGGGGCATCTTATGTGGTAGGCAAATGCTCTACCAACTGAACTGTATTTCAAATCCATCTTGGCAATCTTTGAATAACATTTTAGGCACAAATGCAAAGCATTTAGTTACATGGGAATGGTGGTGAAATTGCAATGAAAAATGAATCCTCTTTCAGAGCAACATGTGAAGAGAATATGTGCTCACCCATTGTCATTTCATGATTATGGTCATTGTTGCTACAGCTCTGCTAAGAGATTCACCAGTGTCTAGTGTTGAAGTTTTATCTCCATTTCAGTTCAAAGATAGGACTCTGATGAAGTGATTTGGCCATGACGGCTGCCCTTATTCAAATAGTCTGTTTATTGATGTAAGCATTTTTACTGCATTATTATAAAGTAATTATAATTAATAGGTAGAGTCCATAAGAAGGAGGTGGGTTAATTCTAGCAAAATCTGGAAGAGCATGCCTTGGTTCTTTTCGTTCTCCCCATATCTCTGATACCTGGATACCAGGGGCAATGCAGCTAGCTCCATCATAAGTTCAAGCCATCTCATCCCTCCTCATATTGGGCAAAAGTATCACAATTAGCCTTGTGCAGAAACTTTTGAAGTCATGAGATGAAAGTTGTTTTCTTCCTTTAAGTTTCTTTTTTTTCTAATATTCTGTCAAATGTGACAAAATGTGATTATCAAAAGCATGTATTATGATTATTCCCCCAAAGAGAAAATGGAAAAGAAGTCCTGCTTTGGTAGTGTAGATTGCTTCCTTTACAGCAGACCTGGAACAACTAACTTCACACCTACAAAGACTTTTAGGCTCTGTACATCATTCTCAAGCTCAAACAGCTGAATTTCAGAGACAAAGAGTAGGAATAGATGTTTCAGCGCAGGCTGTTTTTATAGTACGCTTTTTCTGACTGAAACATTTCTGTCATTTCACTAGGTTTTCTAAAAAAATAAGGTTGAAGGATATTTAAGGATAGTTATTCAACAGTTTTTTTTCTTTAAAGATTTATGCATTTATTATATGAGTACACTGTAGCTGGCTTCAGACACACCAGAAGAGGGAATCAGATCTCATTACAGATGGTTGTGAGCCACCGTGTGGTTGCTGGGATTTGAACTCATGACCTCTGGAAGAACAGTCGGTGCTCTTACCCACTGAGCCATCTCACCTTGGAAAATGATAAATACAAATGTACAAAGTTTAACTCTTAGGAAATACTAGAAATCACTAGTATATTAAAGGAGAAAAATAGGCACTTTCAGTAATAGAGTGATACAAAACTAATAAGATGTGTTGAAAGCATGCTATTCACTATGAGGGTAAGTTAAAACTTCTAGCTGTGGTCTATGAGGCAAGTATCTCCTGTTTCTGCCTGATAACTACGAGGTAATTTCAACACAAAGAGATGAAGTAAAGAGCATTGGAGGAGTATTTAGTAAGCCTAGACAAAGAAAGAAGAAATCAAACTCTATTAATATCATTGTGTCGATTAATACATTTCTGATCATAAATGTAAAATTATTGTGATTTATATTACTTAAGTGCCTAAATTATAGTTTCAAGGAAATCAAAGTGACAAGAGATTTTAATTTCATGAGTGTGTGAGAAAGTACTTGAATGTGGAATGAGAACTAGCATACTCAGATTTAGCATCTAGAAAAGTCTTTATCAGCATTGTACAGACTACTACACCAAGAAATAATGAAAACAGTGTAATAATGCCTACCAGTCAGGACTTTATTAGTCAGTTTATTAGTAGTAAAGTCCTCACTAAATTTGGTAGAAGTGGATATCGTACCTTTTAAATCTGTTTAGTGAACTATGAAGGTTGACAAATAATGAAGTTGTTAAGACATAGGAAAGTCAAGGGTCACTAGTGTTCTGAGCTTCAGCAAAGGGGAGAGTCAGAAGAGGGAGGGAAGCCCTTAGAGTATTGAGAGTTTATATTATCTCTCATGAAAGAGAAATTTTCCCTAAAACTCTGTTCTTGTCTGTTGATTTCTTCAAGAGATATTGGGTTTTATAATGGTTTTGGCATTTTGCTTTAGTTTTGTTGTTAATGATGTATAGATGAGTGATCACTGACACATACGTGCTTACATACAATATGTTTGTGAAATATTTAACTAACATATGGATTTAGTTTTGTTAATAAGACTCAACTAACACATTGTTTAGTTTTGTTAGTTATGAATACAACAGTAAAAAAGGAAGTTCCAGAGAACTGGGATGAGGGAGGTTCCTGGGAGTCAGTGCTTTGACCTCAGCTGAGAAG
>JADRCD010154867.1:0-10735 GCA_019843815.1 Montemys delectorum | reverse complement strand
AACAGGTTTCCCTGAGACATTTACAAGGTCACTTATACTCTCTTACCCCTTCCCTCCTGTCTCTTCCCAAACAGTCCCATCTCTACTTTCACGCCTGCTTTGAAAAAAAAAAAAAAAAAATCTATATTCTGCACGAGAGGAAACCCGGTGTCTGTCCAAGTCCAGCCTCCTGCCCCGAGCCTGTCAATCTTCAGTCTCACTCACAGGGCCTGCTAACAAGCACTGGGAGCTACTGTAAACACCAGCTTGGGCTAGCTTGCTGCTCTTTCCTAACCAGCCTAAGGAGACATTAAATTGGAAGGCAAGAGCATGACACAGTCAGGGTTCTCCTGTGCAGGTCAGAATTTCCTGGCCTCACTATGTACCCTTGGCTGGCCTGGAACTTGCTGTGAAAATCAGGCTGGACTCAAGCTTAGAGAGCCCCTGTCTGCTGGGATTAAAGTTATGCAACCATGCCCCATGTAAAACCTCTACTCTGTCCACACAGCACTGGCATCAAAGAGCAAATCACTCACCTGGATATCCAAGCACTGAAGCACTGAGATACTGAAGGTGGCCGTCTTGCCTGTGCCAGACTGAGACCTGTTTAAAAGTACAAGAGCAGCAGTTATCAGGGGAAGGGCATCTGACTGCCCCTGTTCTAGTGACCCCAGCCCAGAAATGCACCGGGACGACACATGGGGCAGCTTCTTTCTAGGCACCCTTACTCCTCACTGCTGGAGAATGGGTTTGTGCACTGTGTTAGGCGCTCTGGAGTCAAACGCTGGACTCTGCACAGGCACAGAGTTGAGTACGGGCCAGACTCTGTAACTGTTATTTTTATGAAGCACCATCTGTCTCAGTGTTTTGTAAACTTTCCATCACCTCCTGACTGGCTTAGGAAAGAGCTGACCTTTTAGCTGGACAGAAGAGAACCCCAGTCAGAGGTTCCCAGAGACTAGGGGGTGGGGGGGGAGACAGAAGGAGGGAGAGGACCACAAGGAGAAGGTATCTCAGGACCTAGCAGCCCAGCCAGGTGGGTCTATCTCAGGACCTGCCCAGGTTTCTGCATCATCATCCGGGAGTTAAAATGGGCTGGTGCAGTGCGGGCTTAGAACCGCAGCAGTTATCTGCGCACAAGGGCACAGACACCCCCAAGCATCACTCTCACTCACCCAAACACCTTAACTGCAAAGGTGTGAGACCAAAGTACGAGGTCACATTTTATTTTATTTTTTTAAAAGATTTATTCATTTTATGTATGTGAGTACACTGTAGCTGCCTTCAGACGCACCAGAAGAGGGCGTCAGATCCCATTACAGGTGGTTGTGAGCCACCATTGGTTGCTGGGAATTGAACTCAGGACCTCTGGAAGAGCAGTCAGTGCTCTTAACCGCTGAGCCATCTCTCCAGCCCCACTTTTTATTTTTAAGTTTTACTTTTCTTTATACATCCTTATGACTGAACACCACTTGTAAGACTGCTTTCTAAGCCCAGGAGAGGATGCTGGATCCCTGAGGCTGCAGGACTAGGCAGCTGTGAGTCACTCAGTGGGGTACTAAGAACTGAACTTGGGAGCAGAGCAAGTGATCTCCACAACTTCCAGAGACACAAACTGCTACAGACAGAATGGATGTGTGGCTTTTGCAGCAGAACACCAGAACTAAGAATTTATAACATCAACAAGGACTTCCGGGAGGAGGCAGAAAAGGGACCTCTCCCTTTAACACACCGGCTCCTACAATTCTGCAGTATGACTTAAAAGGATAACTGGTTGTTTCAAAATTGGGCAAATACTCTGGTGGTGGTGGTTCACGCCTTTAATCCCAGCACTTGGGAAGCAGAAGCAGGCAGATTTCTGAGTTCACGGCCAGCCCGGTCTACAGAGAGAGTGCCAGGACAATCAAGACTATACGGAGAAACCCTGTCTCGAAAAAAATCAAATAAAAAAGTAAATAAATAAATAAAAATAAAAGGGCTGGAGAGATGGCTCAATGGTTAAGAGCACTGACTGCTCTTCCAAAGGTCCTGAGTTCAAGTCCCAGCAACCACATATTGGCTCACAACCACCTGTAATGGGATCTGATGCCCTCTTCTGGTTTTTGGTGTGTCTGAGGACAACTACAGTGTACTCATATAAATAAAATAAATCAATAAAAAAAAGTATCTTACATGAATCCATAAATCTGCATTCAGGATGTAGAGTATGCACCAGTAGTAGAGTACTTGCATAGTGTGAACAGTGACCTTGATATGATCCAGAATACCAGCGACACCCCCAAATACACAAGCAAAACAAACAACAGCACCCACAACTTACTGTGCAATGACATCTCTCCCTTTAATTATCTGCTTGATAGCACGCTGCTGGATCGCTGAAGGTTTTTCAAAACCTATAAACACAAAGAGGAAAAAACTTAACTTCCAGGACTATGAACTACCCGGGGAACACGCATTGTTTCTTACCGCTAATCCCAGGGAACTCAGGCAGGGCTGAGCACATCTTTACAGACCAGCCTATGAGAATTACCTGTGAAGGCTACTACATCAACACTTGGAAGGTAGAGGCAGGAGCACCAGGAGTTCAAGGCCAACCTAAGCCACATGAAATGCCCTCTATGGGCAAAAATCACAAACCCAGAAGCACTGCAGTTGCTGCCCCTTCCTGCTGGCAAGCACTCAAACCCATGTGTTTGTGTCTCCATAGTACCGAACCTGCAAAGGCGTGAGGTGAGATGCCCTGTGCTTGCCTGCACGCCGCCCAATCATCTAGGCACCTACCATCCCACCTGCTGGACCATCACTGCCAGCAATGAGAACAGGATGAAAGACTGGACAAGGTTGTGCACCCCTTTAATCCCAGCACGAGAGACTGTGAGATCTCTGTGAATTCCAGGACAGCCAGAACTACATAGAGAGACCTTGTCTCGAATCAAAACAAACAATAACAAAAACACAAGTACTTTCCAAATAAGCAGACATAATTTATACAGAAAAAAATATCATTGGTTTGATTGCTTTGTTTTGTTTTGTTTTGTTTTGGGGGGGGGGAGTTCAAGATAGGATTTCTCTAAGTAACATATCCCCCACTATCTTGGACTCACTTTGTAGACCAGGCTGGTCTCTGCCTCTCAAGTGCTGGGATTAAAGAAGTGAGCCTGGCTTGTTGTAGTTCATCTTTACACACTTTTTTTTTTTTGCCCAATCTGGCCCCACTCCTCTGGTCTATTTATTTATTATAAACAATTACACTGTAGCTGTCTTGAGACACACGAGAAGAGGGTATCAGATCTCATTATAGATGATTGTGGTTGCTGGGATTTGAACTCGGGACCTCCGGGACAGCAGTCAGTGCTCCTAACCTATGAGCCACCTTTCCAGCCCTGCTATCTTTACATACTTTTAAGATGTAGCTAGTACCACTTCCCAGCTCAACACAGGACTAATGCTATTCTTGGCTACATCTGAAATTGACGAAAACCCAAACTGAGTATCATTTAAAGTGGGAAGGACCAATCTTCCTGGTCTAGTGAACTCCAGGACAGCTAGGGCTAGGTAGAGACCTTGGCTCAAAACAACAACAGTAACAAAAACATCCAGGCTTGGCGTGGCACACTTTTAATCCCACCATCTGGGAGGCAGAGGCAAGGAATCTCTGAGTTTGAGGCCAGTCTGGTCTACAAAGAGTTCCAGGACGGCCAGGGCTACAAAGAGAAACCCTGTCTCAAAAACAAAAACAAACAAACAAAAAAAACCAAACCAGAAACAAAAAGACAACGCTCATTTGGCCTGCCTTAAATGCTCCTAAACACACACCAACCACCATTCACTCAGGAAAGCCAGGAATACACTCCATCTGATGCCACCAGATGCTTTTAGCTCCACCACAACGACAACATCAACATCTCTTCTATGATCTGGCCATCACCCCGCCTCCTCGTCTAACTCGAAATCCAGACACCAAAACAGACTTTCAAATTGTAAGCCTGATCCTATAAATTTTGCTTAGAGCCCTTGCAGTGGCTCTTCCCGCGGTACTTAGGATTGAATCTCAAATTCTTTCTTTACACGCCCCTTTAAAACATGACAAGGGGGTTGGTTCTTCTGTTCCTGGCCCACGTCGGGCAATGGCTTCAAGAAGCCAGGCCCAGCTGTCCTCTGTTCCCTGCTGATTCTGAACGCCTCTGGAAGCTCTCCTTCGGCTCTTTTAACTGTCCCCCACCAGTCTATCTTCTCTATCCAGTTGCTCCTTCTCTCGTTTTCCCAATCCCCACCGCTTGAAGCACTTTTGCTTCGTATTTCCCGCTTCCCCGGTAAGCTTTAAACTCCGTAAGGCGCGAACCCACCAGACTCGAAGTCCGGACTTCCCCATCAAAGCTTCGGGGCACCGCACAGGGACACACATGGTGATCCGCTACGCGAGCGACTGCAGCCCCCGGGACCGGGCCGCGAGCTCTGGGCGGAGTCGCACGTCCCACGTCCTACGTCCCACGTCCCCGCCCGGCCGGACCCGGCCCGTCCCCAACCTCCCCCGCCTCGAGGCCCGCGCCCCACCGTAGGCGTAGATGCCGCGCAGCAGGTCCTCCCGCAGGCCCATGGTGTCGAACGTGGGGGTCACGTCCACCTCCTCGCTCGTCTCGAACTCCACTTTGGTCATGTCCTCCTCTTTGAGCAGCCGCTTCCGCGCCGAGCCGGACGTCGCCATCGTGGCCGTGGCCGCCATGATCCGATCCCGACACCACTAAAAGACAACTGCGAGCGGCGGCGGGAACCGGATAGGAGGCTCGCGCCGCCGGCCCGGTCGGGAGGAAGTGATGCACCAGAGCGCCCCGGAAGGGCGTCAGGAGGGGCGGGAGGCACAGCGCTCCAAGTCTCGCGATAATCCGTGCTCCGCGGGAGTCGGCGAGGCGCTGGGCTTGCGGTCCTCTTGGCTCTTACCGGCTTGGGATAGGGATGTGGGTCTCTGGGAGGAGCAAGAGGGACGGACGCCGGGAGGGACGCCAGGGTGTCCCTGAGGGTACCGGGCAAGGGAAGGTGGCAACGCCCGGTGGGCTCCGCGCTCCCTCGCCACGGGTTGTGCTGCCATGGCAACCTCAGCGCGCAGCCCGGGAGGTCCGCTGCTCGCCCCGGGTGGTGTCCGGGGCCATCGGTGTTTTGCCTAAGCTGCCACCGCATCCGAGAATCCGTCAGAGCCTCTGACCCGGCGTGGTGACCCCAGTCACTCTGTTTCTGACGGTGGATCCCGGGACCTCTGCAGTTTGGAGCCGTAGCCCGAGTTCTAGCAAACACTCATATGCACTTGGCCTCTTTCTCTTTTTTTTTCTGCTTTTGAGGAAAGATGACTAAACTGTTAAGAGCTGTTGTTACTCCTCTTCCAGGGAACCTTCTTTACGGTCCAGCACTTAGCCCGTGGGACTCACAACAGCCGGTCTCCCCAGCTCCAGGCGATCCAGTACTTCTGGCCTCTGTAGGGGCCACACTCGTGGTGTGTACACACACACACATAAATAAATCATTAAAAGCTACTATTAAAAAAACAACTCATTTTGTGTAGATAGGTTTCGCTATAACCAGATTATCTTTTCGTGGAGAAGTTGTGGGTTGCAGTGTGGCCATGTTAAAACAAGTTGTTACCGCCTTCTCTTGAGAGCTCAGCTCTCGCTCTGGTATCAGGATGATAAACGATTAAAGACATAGAGCTAGCCTCCCTTCTAAGTTCAACTTCTCTTGCCTTCTCACTCCAGGAGGATTTATCTACGTGCTCACGCTGTTTGGCAAGCCTGACTTTAAGGGCTGTTTGCAATCTCTGCTGTAAAGTACATGTGGATTTGAATGAACTCCTAAGAAAAGAATGTAAAGTCTCCATTTCATACTGCCCGTGGAAATAAGTCTAATTATAGTTTGGGGATACTGTTTAAAATGCTACTTAATCTCACTGTTTCTTTTACTTCATCAGATGTAACAACTAAAAAAGGCTTCACTGTATTCCTTTTGGGCCACTTTGCTCACATACCTTTGTTTATTGTGTCTGCCTATATTTGTGTGTGTTGACATGGTCTATGTGAGGCCCATGCCACAGAGCAGAGGCAGAGGTCAGGGGACAAATGTGCAGAGCATTCTTTCCTCCTACCTTTATGTAGATTCCAAGATCGAATTCACTCGGGTCATCCCTTAACCAACAGCCATCTTCCCAGCTTTCTATAATTTCTTAGGTACCCAAGTGATTTGAAGACTCTGATTTTCTTTGTATCAGCACTAAGCAGCTGTGTTCTAGTCAGCTATGAACAGTATGTCTTTGTCACTTGCCTTGTTAAAAGTACCTGTTTGGGCTGGAGAGATGGCTCAGTGGTTAAGAGCACTGACTGCTCTTCCAAAGGTCCTGAGTTCAAATCCCAGCAACCACATGGTGGCCCACAATCTGACACCCTCTTCTGGTGTGTCTGAAGACCAACTACAGTGTACTTACATATAATAAATCTTAAAAAAATATTTTTAAAAAAGTATCTGTTCACCTTGGTTACATTGTATTTTATGCATAAGTATCCACTTAAAAGCAACAGTCTAGACTAAGGAGGTAGTATATACCCCAAGACCCCAGCACCTGGGTGGTAGAGGCAGGAGTATCCAGAGTTTGAGGCCAGAATGGTCTAGGTGAAGACACTGTCTTTGTAAAAACAAACTACAGTAAGGGGTAGAGAGAAGGCTCAGTGGTTAAACGCACTTGCAGCTCATGCAGGGGACGCAGATTCGGTTCCCAGCACTGCTTTCACAAAACTCAACCAGTTCCAGGGGACCCAATGCCCTCATCTGACCTCCAAAACCACCTGTATGCATGTGGTCCACAGGTGTGCAGGGGTGCAACTGACAGCCCTATTTGACAATCTACAATTCTGTGCTTAACCTGATTTTTTTCAGGTTTTTGGTTTTTGGTTTTTGGTTTTTTTGGTTTTTTTGGTTTTTGTTTTGTTTTGTTTTGTTTTGTTTTTGAGACAGGGTTTCTCTGTGTAATGTCCCTGGCTGTCTTGGAACTCACTTTATAGACCCAGCTAGCCTTGAACTCAGATCTGCCTGCCTCTGCCTCCTGAGTACTGGAATCAAAGGTGTGTGGCACAACACCCAGCTAATTTGATTCTTATAAGTCTACCACCATTAGAAGCAGAGGGTGCTGGCAAACGTCTCACCTTACCTATCTTACTGACGGAAAGACTAGGCTCAGTGTCCATTTTCAGCAAAGGAACAAGTGGTCCAAGTCTGAGTTTATATTCCAGTGGCTTTATCCTGCTTACAAGCATGGACACCTTGGCCTCTCAAGGGAAGAAGTCCCCTGGTGACAAAGATGGTTAGGCCCATTACTTTTGGTCAGGACCCTTTCCCGTTAGCATCATATTGCCTACCCACTTGTGTCTGGGGACTGGGGCTGTGCTTAACTTAAAAGGCATGGGTGCATCTGTTCAGCCTCCAGTCTCCTTAGCATAAGTAAACTGTTGCCAGCTTTCTTCTATTCACATACAGGGGAAATACAGGTCTAGTTCAGCTGAGCAGGAACATGGCAAGCTCATGTGGGAGTTCGGGGGTGGAGGGATGAGAGGATGCTAAAGTGTGCTCTGTTCAGGAGCCCGTCTGCACCGACTGAGCTCCAAGAGTCAGGATGGTGACACGGAAATCCAAAAGATTGTCCCCCAAAGGATTGCTTCCTTTGGGGGACCATTCCTTTCCCAAACCCACCTAGCAGGAGCTTGGTACCCTGCTCAGCATCCTGTGACCCCACCTTGCCCTCCGCAGGCCTGGGTTCCTGCACATATAGGCAGGTACACAGTCAGCTGCCCTGCCCCAGCCACATATTGGAACCATTTCCAGTCCTGGACTGCAGGTAAGGGTCACTTGCCTTCATTGCATGTTTATTCCAGAGAAGAGCAAGACCCACAAAAATTATCTCATGAACAAATGAGATAATTGTGCATAGTCACTGTGATGTAAATGAAACAGACAGTGTAGACTTGAGTTACTGAGGTTCTGGTTTCACTTGGTGGCTGGAGGAAAATGTCGCCTGACTTGAGAGGAGATGTTCATAGTCACACCCAGGGGAGGAGCTCTAAGGGAAGAGGCAGTGAGAGCACGGATGGGGACCTGAGGAGGGCCGCCACATCTGTAGGGTCTCGCAGACTGTGACTGCCACAGCGCCCCCTCCAGATGGGGCAGGACTGCTGATCCTTGACTTGGAAAAGTGACCCAGCTACATAGAGAGATGGGAAGGAAATGCTGGAGCTCTAGAGGGGGTGGTGGCCGAGGCTGCTGTCTGGGTCTGTGGGAATTTTAGATGGGAGTTTACAGAGCTGATAGTTGCCTAGGTTGGGTGGGGCTGTCAGGATTACAAAGATTTCTGGGTCACAAGATGAAGGGACTGTGGGGCCTTGTGCTAGGAATAAGTGAGGGGGTGCAGCAGGAGCTGCTGGCACGGAGTTTCCCTGTGTGGTAAGCGAGGTGAGGGAAAATGAGGTATGGAAAGTGGGGTGAGGGCAACTTCAAACAGTTGTGTGGATATTGTCCCGCTGAAGTAGATGTTGATCCGGATGGGAGGGTGTTCAGTTCCCTGCCTGGGTCGGAGGACCTTAGGAATTTTCTGCTCTCCCAGGCCACAGGCTCGTCCCCCAGGTCTCAGGCTAGTCCCCCTGAGGAAAAGGCCACAGTCACCCTGCCATGATCACAGAGTCAAAAGAGAGCAAGAGCCTCCACCTCTTGAGCAGGTTGAGCCTCTGGCTTCAGGCTTCTTGCATTTTCTCATGTAGGGAAGCTCATCTCACTGAGGCTTGGGAATAGAAAGCTCTAAATAGTTCTAGGAAACACAAAGAATTGCTGCCGTGCCACGTAGAAGAGGGGGACCCACTAAGTCTCTGCCCTAAAAGACGGAGACCCAGCATGATGGCACATGCCTGTAGTCCCTGGCACTCAGGAGACTGAAGCAGGAGGAAGATGAGTTCCTGACCAGCCTGGGCTTTGGGGGCCAAGGAGGCTCGGATGCACACACAACCAAACACGCCTAGCGTGACGGCACAGGGCAGCCCGTGATCCTGGTGCTCGAGGGGCAGAGGCAGGAGTTTCATTCCAAGTTCGAGACCATTCTCAGCTTCCTACTGAGTTCCAGGCCAGCCAGAACCACACATGAAAACCTGTCTCAAAATACGACAACAGTCTGAAAGACAGGAACCATAAAGAGAAACATATAACCTCCTTACGCTCCAGGAGCCACAGACACAAAGCAGGACCTCCCAACTTACTACAGAAGGCCTCAGAGCACACGGCCAATGGTTACCCAGTGTCCCTCAGGATTACAACTGGGAGTCACTTCCAGGAACAGGAACATAGTTTCTGATACCCTGAAGCAACACACTCAGGTGGCCGAGGCAGGCTGAGAGCAGCTAGCACCTTGACAGTATGGCTTATGGCAGTGGTGATCAGAGGGGACAAGGGACAGACAGAAGCTGGCCCCAGGCCAGCCAGAGGGCAACTCTGGGTAGTATTGTAGTGTCCTGGAGGCCAGGAAGGCTCCGGAGGCCAGTAGGCCTTGGAATCACCATATTAGCAAGAGTGGAGATGGAAGAACTGGCCAAGTGAGCCACCCCGGGAGATGAAAGATTAGACATACCTGGGCCTATAAAGCAGCAGGTCGGAGAAGAGTCCAGGCACCGGTTAAACAAAGGACTGGCCTGTCACAAGCACTGACAGCTATGGCTCTTCTCGATCACTGCTCACGGGCACAAGAATTCCAGGACTTTTCCAACCCATTACCAACAGTTTCTCAACACTCAGCCAGAAGCCTAAGCAGGCAGGATGCAGTGGCACCTGACTCCCTGCCCACCACTGGGTACCAATGCATTGAGTGTGCCAGGGCAGAGCAGGAAGCCAAGTCTACACAGCAGTGGCAGAGCGGGTCCCTGTATGCTGCTCCTCCTGAAGGTGAGCAGCGGCCACCTGAAAGCTCCTCGTAGTTTCCTCAACTGCATGAAACGGGTGGATGAAGGTGGAGGAGTCACTGTCATTTGCCAGTGCCGCAGGACCCAGTGTGAACCCCCTGCAGGACAGCAGAAGCCAGTTTCCAGTGTCTTGCCACCACACTTAGCACGCTCCTCAGTGCGTGCGGGAGGGCTCCTCACCCCCACCACCACTCTCCTAGCCTAGGATGGTGTGGAATTCATGACCTCCTCACTCTGCCTCCTGAGTACCAGGAACTCCAGGTCTGTGCTACCATGCCTGGCCTCTGTGGGTACTTATTTATTAAGATTTATTAAAAATACAGTGTTCTGCCTACATGTATGTCTGCAGGCCAGCAGAGGGCACCAGATCTCATTATAGATGGTCGTGTCTTTGCTGGGAATGGAACTCAGGACCTCTGGAAGAGCAGTCAGTGCTCTTAACCTCTGAGCCATCTCTCCACCCCGACTCTGTCTTTTAGGGCAGAGGCTTAGTGGGCCCCCCTCTTTCATGTGGTACGGCAGCAGTTCCTTAAATTTCCTAGATTTACCTAGAGCTTTCTATTCCCAAGCCTCAGTAAGATGAGCCTTCTTCCTGCATGAGGCAGGGGCATGAGCAGATGCAAGAAGCCTGAGGCCAGAGGCTCAACCTGCCCACGAGGTGGTAAGGCTCTTGTTCTGTTTGACTCTGTTATCCTGCAGAGTGACTGTGGCCTTTTCCTCACCAAGGGGACTAGTCTGAGACCTGGGGGACTAGCCTGAGACCTGGGGGACTAGCCTGAGACCTG
>JADRCD010154866.1:0-18830 GCA_019843815.1 Montemys delectorum | reverse complement strand
CTTTCAACAAATCCACACAAATCTAATTCCACCTCTTACAACAAAAACAACAGGAAGTGACAATTACCTTTTCTTAATATTTTAATGTGAAAATTAATATTACAAACATATCCTAATCGATTGAAATCCAAAAATATGAGGAATTAGAAATTTATTGATTGTCATCCAATGGTCTCTCTAATTTGGTAATTGGAGAAATAAGTCCAATAGTGTACAATCTATATATACTTTCAGCTTGTTTGTGACAGTGTCTTGCTGTGTAGAACATAAAGGTTTGAAATCTTGCTTCTCCTATCTCAGCCTCTCTATTAGTAGTATTGTTTATTTCATGTTTTTACACTATACTATGGTTTTCAGAACAGCTTATATATTTCAAAAGTATTTATATATCCAAGGGAGACATAGTCAATTAACTTGGGAGGTGGCTTGTAGGAAAGAGAACAAAGAGTGAGACTGAATGCTTTGCTTGACATTTGTAGCTCTTGTATCAAGTTTGAAGAAGAGGACTTTACAAGTTACTCTTTCTCTGAGATGAATGTTTTTCCAGATTATCACAGCCAATGAACCAGATTCTTACCCATACCTAATGTCTGTGCCACCCTCCAAGGAGAATCATTGTTCATTGAAACAGTTGGTGAATGACTTTATGGATAAACCATCTTAATATACACACCATTTCTTAAATGAATGTAACCTGTTCTCTGTGGCCTGAGAATAAAGTCACTCACTCAAGTCAAATAGTTTTGACCATAGCACGAAGTCTGTATCCAAAAATCATGCCTACAATTCATTCCTTGGAGCAGCAGAACTGTCAACTCTCAGCTTAGCTATGATGGAGGTAAAAACCTTCAGTGATTTGAGGGTCACTCAAGTACAGCTTTATGACAATGAAATCCAATGTCTAATAATTGTTCTTATTTTGGGCTTGTACCACAGAAAGAGCCAAGATTTTAAACTCTACTAAATACAAAACAAACAAAAAGACTTTACATGTTTATGTTCATTTAAGAAAATACTAGTAGTGATGTATTATTTTGAAATTTACAGTTAATATGTTTGGAGTTATTTGAAATTTATACTGAGAAAAATATATGTATTTGCAGTATTGCTGTAGACAAGCATCTACATAACACTGTTAAATTGATTGTTTTATATCAAACAAACAAACAAACAAAAGAGTGAAAAATAGAAGGAACTACTGAGACAATTGATGCTGGTTAGCTGAAGCTAAGAAATTAGCAGTGATTAAGAAGAGACCAGCATCACTGAGGTGACATCTTCTGGGAAGTGTTTCTGAGAGCACAAAGAAGCTGTGTTCCAGAGATAGCCAAGGTTGTCCCTCATGCTGCAGCAGTACTTGGTAATGTGTAAGAGTCACCCAGGTGGGACTGGTTTTGAAGGCATAACGCGGTTATGAAGAGCATCTGAGGTTTGGCACAGTGAGAAGCCACGGAAGGCCATTGGTGAAGGTGTAGCTTCAGTTGGTGATGGCCCAAGACTGAAGGGGTCATGCAAAGGAGTTGAGGCTTGGCACCAGGAAGAGAGCCTCTGAGAGCCTGTTGGTGAAGCCTAGCTGCAGTAGAAGACCCCAGCATATTGGAGATGCCAGTACCATGGGATGATCACCAAGAACAGCAGCGGCATTGGAGTGGATCAACCTGAGCTTAGAGTGCTACAGAGGGCAGAGCTAGAGAAGTGATGCCAGTCTTTTGGAGGAGCCCAGAAGATCATATCAGACATTGAAACAAAAAGCTGTGACATTGAAGTTGCTTTGGAGACACCAAGATGTTCCAGATGCCAGAGCTGTGGTCTATCTGCTGAAGAAAGCGCCTAAGGGAGTGGAAACAGCCCAGGAGAAAGAAGGATGTTGCAGCCAGCAGCCTTCGGATGAGGATGTAGAGTGTTCAGCTCCTCCTGCACCATGCCTGTCTAGATGTTGCCATCCTCCCACTTTGATGATAATGGACTGAACCTCTGAGGCTGTAAGCCAGCCCTGATTAAATGTTGTACTTATAAGAAAAAAAACCTGTCACTACAAAGAGAAAAAAATCAAATCAACACAGAGAAATAAAGAGTCAAAGGAGTACACAAGAGTCAGAAGACCATGAATGGCACACACAGCTCTTCCCTACCTCTAATTCCCTTAAATGTACTTGGCTAAAATTCTTTCATCAAAAGACAGAGTGGGTGAAGCATTAAAATATGTGGTGGTTAAAAAGAAAAGGGAAACAAGATACACAATCCCCTCCCCCCCCCAAAAAAACCTTGGGCATTAAAAACACAAAGCTCAAGTGAGATGGGTGTGAGGGTGTAGGGGGAGAGTGGGGGTGTGGGGAGAGCATGGGAGAGGGTCACTGGCTACAGTAGAGTCTTGCTTGACTCCAATGAACATAACTCAGGGGCCAGGGTCTGGGATAATCAACAGCCACCATAGCCACTAGTAGTTTCCTGGTCTTCCATCTCTCGAACTTGAATAAGTTTTAGAAAAGACTTTATTGTGTACAATAGTTTAAAAGCAAGCAAGCAAAGCTTTCAAGGGGCTGCCACTCAGGGTCTTTTCTAGAGGTTAATGAGACCTTTCTGGGTGGAATCATGGGAAAGGAAGTGGTCCCTCTGGTTGATCTGCCCATCCTAGTGACTGGGCTAGGATTGGGGGCACACCTTCTAGGGCCAGTGAAGAATTCGATCACACATAGTTCTGAGCTTGCTGTGCTTACTGAATTGTGATGTGAAGAGAAAGAAAGATGAGAAGGAGAAGCAAGGACATGACAGTGCTTGCCATTCCTGGCCCCTGACCAACACAGATCTGCTAGCATGACCAAAGGCATCAAGGACAAGAGCAGACCAGCTGCATTTGAGGGTCCTCTCTCACCCTAAAGTAATGATCTAGGATTCCTTCTGTTCTCAACAAAAGGATGAAAGAAACTATTGTGTGAAATTGTAACTGAAAATGAATAAAGTAGCTTTGCTTAGGTAAAATAGACTGTCAAAAATGTCACAGGCAGATCTCAGCAAGATATATATATATATATATATATATATATATATATATATATATGTTAGATATTTTCTTTATTTACATTTCAAATGATATCCCCTTTCCCGGTTTCCCCTCCGGGGGGGGGGAAAAAAACCCTATTCCCTCCTCCCTCACCCTGCTCACCAACCCACCCTCTCCTGCTTCTTGGCCCTGGCATTCCCCTACCCTGGGGCATAGAACTTTCACAGGACCAAGGGCCTCTCTTCCCATTGATGACTGACTAGGCCATCCTCTGCTACATATGCTGCTGGAGCCATGAGTCCCACCATGTGTACTCTTTGGTTGGTGGTTTAGTCCCTGGGAACTCTGAGGGTATTAGTTCATATTGTTGTTCCTCCTAAGGGGTTGCAAACCCGACAGCTCCTTAGGTCCTTTCTCTAGCTTCTTCATTGGGGACCTTGTGCTCAGTCCAATGCTGTGAGCGTTTAGTTCTGTATTAGCTGGACACTGGCAGAGCCTCTCAGGAGACAGCTATATCAGGCTCCTGTCAGCCAGCACTTGCTGGCATCCACAATAGTGTCTGGATTTGATTATTGTATTTGGGAAGACTCCCCAGGTGGGGCAGTCTCTAGATTGTCCTTTCTTCTGTCTCTGCTCCACACTTTGTCTCTGCAACTCCTTCCATGGGTATTTTGTTCCCCCTTCTAAGAAGAAATGAAGTATCCACACTTTGGTCTTCTTTCTTCTTAAGTTTCATGTGGTTTGTGGATTGTATTTTGGATATTCTGAGCTTCTGGGCTAATATCCACTTATCAGTGAGTGCATACCATGTGTGATCTTTTGTGACTGGGTTACCTGACTCAGGATGATATTCTCCAGATCCATCCATTTCTCTAAGAATTTCATAAATTCATTGTTTTTAATAGCTGAGTAGTACTCCATTGTGTAAATGTACCATATTTTCTGTATCCATTCCTCTGTTGAGGGACATCTGGGTTCTTCCCAGCTTCTAGCTATTATAAATAAGGTTATTATGAACATAGTGGAGCATGTGTCCTTATTAAATGTTGGAACATCTTCAGGGTAGATGCCCAAGAGTGGTATAGCTGGGTCCTCAGATAATACTACATCCAATTTCCTAAGGAACCATCAAACTGATTTCCAGAGTGGTTGTACCAGCTTCATCAAGCCTTTAAAACCAGCATTCAGAAGGCTGAGGCAGGAGGATCATGAGTTAGGCTGGATTATATGAGAGAGTTGAAGAGAAAGGTAAAAGGGGTAAGAGAGGAGAAGAGAGAGAAAAGAGAAGAGAGAATACAGGAGAGGAGAAGAGGGGAAGAGAGAGAAGAGAGGAGAAGAGAGGAAAAGAGGAAAAGAGGGGAAGAGAGAGGGGAGAATAGAGAGAAAAGAGAAAAGAGAGGGGAAGAGAAAGAAGAGGAGAGAAGAAGAGAGAAAAGAGAGGAAAAGAAAGAGGAGAGGAAAAGAGAGAAAAGAGAGAAGAGAGAGAAGAGAGAAGAGGTCTAAATCTGATCTTCTAGTCTGAAGGTCTAGACTGAAGGTCAAAGTGTGTGGTCAGATAAAATGGTTGGGCCTCTACCTGTGGAGAGCACTGGACCACGCCCTAAGATGGCGCCGGCTTCCGATCCTTGCTGGATTGCTAGAGTGATAAACAATTCCTTATTTGGCCATGCCAGTAGTCCTGGTTTGCTTCCGCATTTGGCATCCTATCTGCACATTCAATGTGGCCTCGTGTGATAGGCTTGGCGTAGAGCATTTAAGGGCCTGGGGTTGCCCTCAGGCTCAGAAGATTGTTCAAGGTTCCTGAATAAACTGCTTAAAGAATAGCTCTTGGGTTGCGTCTTCCTTGCTGATCGAGGTGGAAGCGACATCTATCCACTGGGAGGTCCTATCCTTCCCCACTGTTGTTCAAGCCTTGGCTTTCTCCTGATTAAAGAAGAGACACAAAGAACCATCATAACCCCTAATAACCCTGTGGAATCACAAGGGTTGGTCGAGTATACTGTCTTTACTATGGTTTGTCTCAGAAAATAACAAACTAAACACGAGCTACTAAACCTATCACAGAGACAAAGACAGCAAAAATATAAAAATTTGGGGTTCAATTCATCAAAAATTATGTAACAGCCACACCTTTAATCTCAGCAGTTAGGAGGCAGAGGCAGGCAGATCTCTGTGAGTTCAAGGCCAGTCAGGGCTATGTAGTAACACTTTGTCTCAAAACTTAAAAACAAACAAAACAACAACAACAACAACAAAAAGTTGTGAACAAGTGCTACAGCATGGAAATGAAAGTGAACCTGGTGGGAGATGGATAGAAATGCAGTAATTTCCAGCAATGAATAGATGAGCCTGCCAGAAAGCAATAGACTTGTATCACCATAAACCAAACAGAGCTAACTGAAATAACCAGACTGTTCAAGTCAGCAGGAGAATAAAACATTCTTCCCCAACACACAGAACATCCTCCAGGATATCATGTTAGACCACAAAAGTCTTCATAAACTTAAGGAGAAGGAAATATCTTTCCTCATCATAACAGTACGAAACTAGAAACCAGTAAGAGGAAGAAAGTTGGAATCCACACAAATATGTAAACAATTTCAAAAGGGAAATAAAAATGTATCTTGAGACAAATAAGAACAGAAAGACAACATTCCAGCATTTGCAGTGTGCGGCAAACACAGTTTTAAGAGGAAACTTTATAGTGATAATAAATATCTACACTGAAAAAAAGAGAAACTCCAGTAATGAAGCTTACACCCCAAGGAGGTAAAAACAGCAAACTGAGCCACAGATTAGCCTAAGAAAAGAGACATAATGCCGTAACCCATTTTTTTTTAAGATAAAAATAAGAAACCTTTGACAAGACTAACAAAAGAAGAGAGAAACTGAACAAAATTAAAGAGGAAACAGCACAACAGACTTCATCAGAGGACCAGAGAAGGCATGTCAGCAATCATTGCCTGCATACTGTTCACACTTTTCACAAGAGAGAAAAGTTCCTAAACATATTTAACCTATCTGAATCATGGAGAAAATAAATCTAAATAGAACAATGAGGGAGGAAATTAAATCGGTAACTAAAGGCTTCTCGACAAAGAAAAGCCCGAAATCCGCTGTCTCCATCCCTAAAGTCTACGACCCATTTCGAGAAGGAGTAAGGGCCAGGCTTTCCCAAACTCCTACTGAAATGTAGAAAGGGAAAAAACACATCCAAGATCATTTTATAAGCCCACATGACCTGATATGGAATCAGGCAAAAACCATAAGGAAATAAAAGACCATTATTTCTAAGGAATACACACATTTCAAGAAAATGTTAAAATTTAACAGCACATTAAAATAACGCTACATCATGAGCTCTCAGGCTCTATTCTTGTCATTCTGGGATTGTTCATCATTTCAGAACTTATAAATGTGAGATGTTACTTCTTTAGAATGAAAGATAAACTTGATCATCACCATAGAAACAGAAGAGGCATTTGATAAAAATGCAGCCTATGGCTACACCACAAGGCACCTGCCTGTCAAGGCAGCGATTAAGAGCTGAGGTAGGATTGACATGAGTTTGAGGCTAGCTTGGTTGAGATAGTAAGTTGCAGGCTGGATTGGTTTACACAGCCAAGACTCGATCTTAAACCACATGCAACATTTCAATGGCCGCTCAGCATAGGCACTCTCAAGCCAGGGGTAATGCTAGAAAGCCTCAGATCCCAGTGATCGTGAAACTAAGAAAGATTGTAAGTTCAAGACAAGCCTGGGTTACATAGCAAATTCAAAGCCAGCCTAGAATATATCAAGAGACTTCATCTCCAAAAACAAACAAATGAGCGGTAATAAACCCAAGGCAAATTGGGCATAGAAAGAATGCACTGAACATAATAAAGGTCACGTATATGACAAACACAGCTAACATCTTAAAGATGGCATGCTTTCATTTGTCTTCTGAGGTTAGGAGCAAGACAGGAAACCATCATTCTTACCATACCTATGTCTACCCACTAACACAAGCAAGAAAAACACAAAAGCAATCTAAATAAGAATTGTTTTGTTTGCAGATGGCTTGATCGTATATAAAGAAAATCCCCTAAAAAGAAAGAAAACTCTGAAGATCTCTCTCTGCCTTTGTCTGTCTCTTTCTGTCTGTCTGTCTGCTTCTCTCTCTCTCTCTCTCTCTCTCTCTCTCTCTCTCTCACACACACACACACACACACACACACACACACACACACACTAAACAAATTAACCAACCAAAACCCTTTTTTAGAACTATTTGCTAACATAGTAAAGTTATAGGTCAGGAGAGGTGTGGGGGCAGGGAGAGAGAGACAGAGAGAGAGAGAGACAGGGGTGGGGGGAGAGGTAAGCAAGCAAGTTCAGTTGTGTTTCTGTGCACTGTGAAATACCAATAGAGTGGCAGGAACACTTGATCAGCTGGACTGGCATAACAATATGAACGATGATAATGAAGCAAAATACTAAAGAACAAACTTAGGGAGGATGAGAGAAGCACACACTGAGAAGTGTTAAAAACTGAGTGATGCAAGAAAACCCAAATAAAAGAGTCCCTGTGGGCTTAGACTGAAGGAATGAATATTGTTAAAATGTCTCAACCCAAAGTGATAGATAGATTCAATACAATCTATCACTATCCCAATGGCATCCTACACAGAAATAAGACAAATGTGTCAAAGTTCTTATGGAAGGACCAAAGACCTAGAATAAAAGCAAGCTTGGACAAGAAAAATAAGTTCAGTTATATCACACTTCATGATTTTTTTTTTTATTACAAAATATCAGCCATCAAAATAGCATGGTACAGGGAAGAGAGTAGGCAGGAGAGAGATAGGGGCCTTTTGGAAGGGGATAGGAGAGGACAAGATGTAGCTACTAGCGTCTCTCAGTTTCAATGGCAGATCCACCAGGATTCGCCATCAGAGGATTTAGATTTAGTATGGCTTACAAGATTGGGATTCTAGTTGTTGAAGTCAGCAATTGAGTTACCATTGTTTCTGAACTAAGTCTGTGTGGTGTTTTCCTTTACAAGGCAGGAAAGCGTGGGTTTGCCTGATGTGCACCACAAAAGGCTGTGAGAGTTTTGAAGCATGGGGCTGGCATGGTAACGACCCGCCAGTCGGAATTTAGTAAGCTGGTTGGAGACATTTTGGAGCTCTGAGTCAGGGAGTCTCCACAAGATAGGAACAGGCCGGTCATTGCCCGCCAGCACCTGGCCAGCCAACCCGCCAGTGTTCTGCCGGCAATAGCGTGGTTCTTTGTTAATAATTCCAGCAACAGGTGGTGAACCAATGGGTTGGGCAAGAATCCACTAGAAATTTAAGATTAGTAGCCTAAGAGAGATTTATTTTTTAAGTGAGTAGCTGGGTAGTTCTGGGACAAGTGACATGGACTCAAGTGCAGGAACCTTGAAACAAAGAAAGAGGGCTCTGAGATCCCCTGCTGTGGAAAGAGACAAGATGGCTGCTCTGAGTCAGAAAGCCAGAGAACAGAAGCTGCCTACATCTTGGGGCAGATATTGATTTAACTGTGAAATTATAATATTGAGATTATTTGCTTTTAGGATAGATTTATATACAGATTTTGTCTGAATCACGTGGGGAATTTCACACGAGGTTCAGAATTAAGATAGGGAAAATGAGTCACTGACTCCAGGTAGGGAGGACAGTGATAATTGCCTGCTCTAACAGGTATTAATTAATAATGTCTGTGGCTCCAGGTAGAGAGCCCAACAGATAGATGATATAACAGAATGGCTGCTCTAGGCAGAGAGCTTAACAAGTAAATCTATCTGCTTCCTATAGACAGATATTAGTGGAAGTTAGAATTAATTGCCTTAAAGATGGTATAAAGATATGTTGCTCTGATGGGTCTTACAGGATGCTCAAATTCTGTCTAACATGGGCTCCACGGGAATTTTGGGTTTGGATCCTGGTTTGACAAGCTATCTGCTTATAAGCAGGTATAAAAGTGTGAATCAATTGTTTTAAAGATGGTATAAAGATATATTGCTCTATTAAGTCTTACAGGATACTCAAATTCTGTCTAACGTGGGCTCCACAGGAATTTTGGGTTACTATCCTGCATGGCAAAATAGGAAAAGCCTAAGAATAGGCACATACAGTATTTTAGTTTACTTCATTTGTTTTAGATTGTTTTTAATCTTCAAAATGGGTGTGATTTTGAGTTTTGTAGTTATATCATTCCTCTGGGAGAGAGGTCAAAATAAATGTTTTTCTGGTTACTGGCTCAAGGATATGCTGATTTGGGAGAAAGGTTTTGTCTTTGAGTTTTTAGATAAGGTGACTAGTGTGTATACACTTTCCAGAGCTATATGGATCAGATTTGATAGAGGGAGACCTCCTGAGAACTAGATTCCCGAGAATCAAACAAAAAAGCTGTCTTGATGATTCTACAATTTTGTTTTGAGATTTGTATATTACAGAATATACAGCCTTGGTGAGTCTCATCAGACATGCTGAGCTGACCTGCTTGAATTCCTGATGTCTTGGACTTTCAGTCAGATCCACAGACATCAGAGACTTTAATGATCATTGGCAAGACCTTCTTAAGGCCAACCAACTCCCTCATTTCCCTACCCTTCCCCCCTTCAAAGATATCCCAATGCCCATATTTAGCTTGAAGAAGTTATGAAGAGTCATCAACCCAGTTCCCTGGGCTTTGGGACTGGAGATGGTTATTCTAAGGTTGCCTTTTTGAGGAGTTTAGAAATGGTCATAATTGGAACAGGGAGGAAATAGCTAGAATTGATTGTGTAGCCATAATCTCATTTGGTAGAAATCTTTACAACAGTTACTAAGTTGAAGTCATGATTTCTTATTTTGGTACAGAGTTTATTTTTATGCAAAAATCAAGGTTTTCATTGGTATAAATTTCTTCTATTGACATAAAAATTTTAAAGTACAAGTCTTGGACCCAGTCCTTCTATAACTGTTATTATAAACTGATCTGAGATGATTAAGCCTGTGAGTTAAGGGCCAAATAGAAAATTCATGGCTCTGAGTTTATGTTTAGGGTGTTTTCAGATATTTTAATTAGAAATAGCTGAGAATATTTAATAGACAACAGTCCAGATTACTTTACATAGATAGTTTTTTAAAATGTTACAAATCCACAGAATGTGACATTTAATGTTATTTATTCACTTGTTGTTGAGACAAATCTGCTCCTAACAACTTTCCATTTGTGGATTCAAAGAAGCAGCTGAACATCTATACCTCCAGGTGAGGTCATACATTGTGGCTAGGTGGCCACTAGGCAGAAATTGCCTATTTCTTCTACATACCTGTACTGTTCTTGAAAGGACACAATTTACAGGTTAGGCAGCTTAGTCCTGCCAATACAGAATAAGCTAGTCCTTAATAGTCTCTGTTTTTCAAAGGTCTGTCAGATGCTCCTGGGCCAGAAGGCCTTGAATGCAGAGATCTGCCTGCCTCTACCTCCCTAGTGCTGGGACTAAAGGCATGCACCAACACTGCCTGGCTTCTTTCTACAGTGTAGTGAATGCAGTGGCCAATAACTGGTTAAAGTACGGACAATAAATGAATGTTGAGCATGATATATATTATCTATATCTATATATGTACATGTCTGTATGTTTGTATCTATATCTATATCCTCAAGGCTCAAAGAGAATAAAGTAAAGAAGGTAAAAGCTGGAGGATAGAAAGCAGTATTCCACAGTACTATCTTCTGGACATGACATACTGTTATTCCCATGAATTCACTGCAGGTATAGCTACCTGTACAGAACAAGCCACAAACATCTATCAACATTCAACCAGGCAGCACTCAGTAGACATGACAAGTTAGAAACAAACACAAAACTGGAGGACACAATACTGGAAAAGGGACATGTTGAGGGGATTTGTCTAAGAGGAAGTGGGAGAAGGAACTGGGAGTGGGCAGTATATAATATAATAAGATATGCTGTACACATGTAAGAACTTATCAATAAATAAAGAAATGTACTTAAAAAAACCTATCTAATAAGGAGATTGGCACCACAATATATAAAGAACTCATAAACTCAATTGCAAAGAATTGCAAAGTAATAAATAAATTTGAAATTTGGCACAGGGTTTAAATAAGCACCTTCCCAAGATGGTATTCAAGAGGCTGTCAGGTATATAAAACGGTGTTTAAACATCACTAACCACAAACCAAACTACAATGTAACATCATTTGCACATCCTGCCATTACAGAGACAAAAGAGGGATGCTGGTGAGCAGGCCAAGGAAGGGAACTCCAGCGTGTCAGTGAAAACAAGCGAGTGTATTTTTCCATGGAAAACAGGGTGGTGGTAACTCAAAAGGTTAATGTTTTAATTAAGTCATGAGAACTGACACATGACCTAGGAGTCTTCTGGCTTTTTGTCCAAGGGAACTGAAATCAAGATCTCAAAGACATGCTTCATACTCTACAATGGTCACTGCAGCGTGACTCCCAATAGCCAAAATATAGGAGCAACCACCTAACTGCATACCATAGACATTCATGAAGAGGTGGATAAGGAACATGGAGTAGGCAAGTGATGAGTGTTGCTGGATATATTTTAATGAAAGAAAATCTTGTCCTCCTGCAACATGGATCCACATGAAAGAGATTTTAAGTGAAATTATTTAAACATAAAAAGGCTTGGCATAAGTGCCTTTTACCCATTGAGTCATCTGGCCAGTCCTGATGATCTTACATATATGTGGAAACTAAAATAGTCAAATGAACCCATACTTAATGTGCTAAAGTATGATAACAATGACTCATCAAATGAGGCTGCTCACAGATAAAGTTTTAAAGTCAAAACAACCATGTGGAAATACTGAAATTGGAAAATAACATAACCACCATAAAAAACTCACTCAAAGGGTCAACAACAGATTTTAACTGGCAGAAGAAAAGATCAGTGAGTTTGAAGGCACACCAAGAGAATGTTTCCAATCTGTAGAACAGAGAGAGAAAGAAAACAACAACAACAACAACCAGGCACAGCTTTCCATCATACAAATAAAGCATGCATCTGAAGAAGGCTAGAGATGGGCATCCATGTTAGGGTCTCAAGCAACAGTGCTTGTTTATGGTTCTCCATGCTAGACACATACCATGAAATAAACTGCACTAAAATGAAGCCTCTAGCAGGGATGAATTTTTGAGACGATCTAAGGGAAAACCTCTCAGCCCATAAAAACGTCCATGTTCTTTAATAGTTAGATTCATAGACACATAAAATTAAACGGTAGTGCCAAGGGCTGAGGAGAGGCAGGATGGGGAGATGGTACTCAAGTTAAAGGAAATGTAGGTTCAGCTATATAAAATAAGTTCTTGGGCAGTGGTGGCACACGCCTTTAATCCCAGCACTTGGGAGGCAGAGGCAGGCAGATTTCTGAGTTCGAGGCCAGCCTGGTCTACAGAGTAAGTTCCAGGACAGCCAGGGCTACACAGAGAAACTCTGTCTCAGAAAAAAAAAAAGAAAAAGAAAAAAAAATAAAATAAGTTCTGAGTATCTGCTAGGTAACAAGCTGACCAGCTTTAGGATCACATCTCCCTCTAACTCTGACCTCAGCCAGAAAAAACTCATAGTTCATAAAGACCCACATAGAATCTAGGATAATCTGCAAATATGAAGGAATTTTTACTTCAAAATAATCTTAATCACATATGCAGCTTTCTTTTTCTATATAAGGTAACATTTGAAAGTTCAACAGGTCAGGCACGGACCCAGACTGGGTGAAGGTAATTATTCTGTCTATAAGAGCAGAAAAATGTTTTCAAAGTAATAATGGCTGAGCATTGTCAAAGTGAACAAAAAGCATTAACCTGAACAAGAAGCTCTATAAATTCCAATTAGGGTAAGCATGAAAAATTCCCATATTTAAACACACGTAGTAAACTCCCAAAACCCAGAGACAAAGCTATCATGACAGCACCCATCAGCCCAAAGGAGGCAAAATAGAACTGACAGCTGAATTCTCATGAAAAACTAGAGGCCAGAACATGTCAAATAATGTAAAAATAATTATATCTCTAACAAACTGTCTTTCAAAAATTAAAACAAAGTATAGACATTCCCAGATAAACAAGGACAGAATGATGATCAGACCTATCCTAAAAGAAATTTTAATGTCTTTACATTTTTACTTTCTGTATTTTGCTTATGTGTATGCATGCGTGTGTGTGTGTGTGAGTGTGTGTGTGTGTGTGTGGGTGTGTGTGTGTGTGTGTGTGTGTGTGTGCCACAGGACATTCGTAGAGGGAAGAGGATAGCTTGTGGGAGTCAGTTCTCTCCTTCCATCATATAGGCTCTGAGGATCAATCCAGAGGCAGCAAACTGGGCAGAAAGTGAGTTCACCTACTGAGCCATTTGGCCAGCCCTTAACCAATTTCTCAAATATAAACGAAAATCATTGCAAAGTTGTATGTTTTGAAAACTTACTGAATGATGTGGCAGAAGTGATAGAACACAGAAGGAATCAGAGAATGAAGCTGTTATGGAACACGGGAATGACATCAACCAGTACACAGAGTCTATGAAGAAGAGTGAACATCCATAACAATAAATAAAGCAAGTTAAGACAAAAGGTACTGTAATTACTGCTGTCTGCTTTCATAGTGCATTTAAAAGGTGAGCTAAGAGGATACGGATGTCTATAGTCCTAGACATGCCTGATGTCATCTAGACAATACAGGGAGCTATATTTATAATGTGTATAATATATACTGATGTAATAACTATACTGTGAGAACATGGAAAATGAACACAATTATAATGTATTGTATACATTATATACACATATACATTATATAAATATAAACATATACATATATGTATGCATACACACACACACACACACACACATATATATATGTCAGTTCTCTTCTCCCATTATATAGGCCCTGTATATCTATATATGTATGTGTGTATATAGTTATTCTGAAGCACATGTTGATAAAATATACATTATGAGTCCTGAAAGAACCTTCATGAAAATGACTCACAACATGTTTAAAAACTTAAGGAATTGAAAGGACATCCTGAAAGATAATCACATATCAGGAAAGATATGAGTAAGGAAAGAACAGAGAAACAGAAATATGTGAGATCTGCATAAAATCAATCATGTGAAAGATGTAAATCCAACTATGTTGACGACTGTAAGTATAAGTACGTTAAACACACAATGAAAGACAGGCAACTCTATTATTACATATTAGGTATTTTTAAAACCATATAAGCATGGTGGCTCACACCTTTGATCCTAGGCCTGGAGAGGCAGAAGGAGTTGGCTCTCTGACTTCCAGGCCAGCCTGGTCTACATAGTGAGGTCCAGGACAGTGAGGGCTATAGAGAGAAACCATGTCTTGAAAAAAACAAACAAACAAAACTCCCAAACCCCCAAACCCTCAGACATTAGTAGAGTGTATACATCAATATCACATGGAACAGGCGTTAAAGAATAAAGCCTTTTCTTATAAAAAAAAAAAAGGGGGGGGGCCAATTCTTATATCACACAGATATAAGAATAAATACTATGCAGACGAGACTCATCTGGGAGGAGAGAACTTCAACTTAGAAAATGCCCCCAAGAGATAGGACAAGCTTGTGGGGGCATTTTCTTGGTTAGAGATTGATGTGGGAGGACCCAGCCTATTGTGGGTAGTGCTACTCTCTAGGTAGGCTGAACAAGGGAGCAAGCCAGTAAACAACATTTGTCCTCGGCTTCTGCTTCCGTTCCCACCTCTGGATTCCTTCCCTGACTTGCTCAGTAACAGACTGTTACCCAGAAGTAAGAGAAAACCCTTTCCTCCCCAAGTTGCTTTTGATCTTTTATCATAGCAATAGGAACCCTAAGATAAACACATATATCTACTAAAAATATGAAACAAGCACTGACAGATTTAAATGGAAAAATACACAGTCAACGAAGGCAGTGGAGATTTCAATAACAAGATCTCACTCTTGATAATACCTACTATGTTAGTTTTCTGTGACTAACAAGTACTCAAGTCAGTTTAAGGAACAAAAAGGTTTATTTCAGTTCAGTCTTGGTGGCTGTCACCCATGGCAAGTTGTTCCTATTGCTTTGGGCCTGTGGTAGAGCAACACAAGATGACAGAATATGGATAGAGTCAACTATGGATTCTTGGTAACCAGAAAACAAAGGGAAAGAGGAGGAGGCACCAGGATCCTAGTATATCCTTTGAGGGCACCCCACCTACGTAGGATGGGAAATCAACAGCTAGGTCCCATTTACTCCCATCAATGCTACAGCAGGGGACTAAACCATTAACATGTGGGCCTTTAGGGGACACATGTCCAAACTATAGCAGGTCAGATGATAAAGTTTAGCAAAGATATAAAAGACTTAAATAACACCAACACTAACTAAATCTAAACGGCATCTATGGATCATTCTACAATATTATGGTTATTCTTGGTTGTCAACTTGATTATATCTGGAATGGTCTACAGTACAGACATTCTGCTTGGTTTGAAATGGGTGAATCCACCTCTAGTCTGGAACTTTGAATAGAAGGACACACCCCTGATCCAGATCTTGAGGCAGGAAAATCCACCCTTAATCTGGGCCATACCTCCTGCTAGAAGTCTATATAAGGACATGGAAGAAGAGAGGCTTTGTTCATTGCTTGTTTGCCCTTGCCTTGCTAGCACAATCATTCCTTCACTCTCCTGGGAGCCTACTTCTTCAGGATTGCAGCATATTCAGACAAGCGGAGACACCCAGCCTTGTGAGACTGAGCAACTAAATCCTTGGACTTGCTGTTCACAGCTAGCCATGGTTGCATTAGTTGGACTGTGGCATGTAAGTTATTCTAATAGATCCCCTTTATATTTATATTTATTTGTATTTTATATTTTATATGTATAAAGAAAGATTCATTCTCTCTTTAAGTCTGTGACCCTAGAGAACATAAGACCAGGAAATAAATTCTTCTCAAGTGTCTATGGTTTTTTTTTTTTTTTTTTAAGAATATAAATGAACTGGTACATTGAAAGCAGGGCTCAGTTTAGAAGGATGGACTATACAGTGAACCTTCCCAACACTGGGGTTATACAATGAAATTACAAATTAACAAGAAAAAAATTAGAGAAACTCATGAATTTACAGAAAGTCAACAGTGATCTCTAAAAGACCTATGGATGAAAAGGGCAAATTAAAAGGCATTTAACTGGCCGGGCAGTGGTGGCACACGCCTTTAATCCCAGCACTTGGGAGGCAGAGGCAGGCGGATTTCTGAGTTCGAGGCCAGCCTGGTCTGCACAGTGAGTTCCAGGACAGCCAGGGCTACACAGAGAAACCCTGTCTTGAAAAAAACAAAAACCAAAAACCAAAAAAAAAGGCATTTAACTGAACAAAGCAAATATAACACAATAAATATGTCTGCCTCTAAGGGCCTCAATTGTAAAGGAGAAAGACTGCAAAATAATGAGTCAACTTTCTACCTTAAAGAAAACTAAAATTGGGAACGGTTAGTGAACAAGTATGTCCAGAATTTCTTTTGTTGGTGATAGAAATGTCTCAAGATTATGGAGCCAGTTGAACAACTCTAAGAATAATGGAATTATCTGAATTAGGCATGCACAAAAAAAGTGATTGCTACAGTATGTAACTTATATTTCAAGAAGCTATTTGACAAAGATGGCTCAAGCAAGAATCAAAATCACTATCAAATCTAGGAGAACTTTTTGATGAGTAGAAAGTTATTTCCATGGTTTTTCCCTCCCATAGGATCCTCATGATTACAAGGGAAAGCCCAGTGAAGATGGCAGTGACGACAGACAACATGATGCTTGACTAAAAGTCACATCAATACAAAGGGCAGGTGAGCATCAGACAACTCCAAATGTGAGACTCTGAATAAAAACTTCCAACAAACTGAAAATGAGGACAGTTCTATTAAGTGTGTGAGTGAGTGTGTGTGTGTTCACATATATATGAAAAATTTTATGTATATAAGCAGACTAAACAAGGCTAAAGAAATTGGCAATTCAATATCATACTAGATCTTAGGTTATAAAGCAATGTTTATAAAGAACATTGTTATCTGTTTAATAGATATCAGAATATAGAAATGAAGACAACATATCCAAATTAAATATATTTTTATTGATAAATATATGCTAGTTGTGAAAGACTTTATGAGGATATACATTGAAACATATAAAAGAGGAGGGCTATTATGTGTATAATTTATTCTGAAATGGTTCAAAATAGAAAATTCTCTTACCTTACACATATACAGCTGTATGTGTAGAGAGGGGGAGGGAAGGGAGAGAAAGAAAATAAACTAAATGTTTGTAACAGCTGAGTTTACATAATCAGTATATAACTGTATATTGTACTACTGTGGTTTTTATGATTTTAAAAATAAACTTGCCATTACTTACAAATAACAATATTTAAGCTCAAGGATTCTAAAGAACTAATGTTTTGGAACAGTGGGCAGGAGCATGAGGCAGCTGGTCATAGTGCATATGAAGTCAGCTACCACAAAGTGGTCAGGAGGTGGAGCTGGACCAAAATTCCTAGCTCTTCCACTATCTCCAAAAAGGCTCTCCCTCTTAAAGGGTCCACAGATCTCCAGAAGAGCAGCACTAGCTGGAAATATGCTCAAACACATGAGCCTAGGGAGGATATTTTACACCCAAGTACAGCATTCCATCCCTGCCCCCAGCACACACAGGCTCATGACCTTCTAGGAATGTGAAATATTAACTCTACCTTCAAAAGCCCCATAGTCTTTAACAGCACCAGCACTGTTCAAACATCTATTGTCTCTTCTGAGATTCAAGAAAATCTCTCACTTCATGAAATTCATCATCCTGAGTGAAGTAACCCAGTCACAAAAGAACACACATGGTATGCACTCACTGATAAGTGGATATTAGGCAAAGAACATGGAATACCCATGATACAACTCACAGACCATATGAAGCTCAAGAAGAGAGAAGACCAAAGTGTGGATGCTTCAGTCCTACTTAGAAGGGGAAACAAAATAAGCATGGGAGGTGTACACTATGGACCCCGTGTGAAAATAATTCCATGCTGTGGTTTTTGGTAACTTCACAAGTAAACAGTTTCATGGTATGGAATTTTGTCTGAGAGGCAACATGTCAGTATTCAAACAGTTTCTGATTTTTATAATATTTTGGATTTTGAATTATGAGATTAGGGATGCTTAAACCATCAATGATTTTTTTTTATTCTTTTTAGGAGTCATTCACAAAGAATTTATTCATTTCCTTACCACTATCAGACATGATACAATTTTTGAAATAGAAAAAACATTTTTGGTTTCAGATGAGCCATTTTAACCCCCAAATCACTCATTAATTTAATTGAACCTTCCTTACAAAGAATTGCCCTAGGCTAAATGTTTGTATGGGTTGAGGCTTTCATATGGAATTATTAACCTCTGAGAAACTAATAGTCTTAATTAGACCCATGCTCTTGGGAACGGCTAAAACACATTCACTGAGTGACCTTTGGTCCCCTGCTTCTGTTTGTTACCTATGAGTTTGATTTACATTGTCAAGTTAAGTTACATTAAGTTACATTAAGTTAGAACCCACTCACAGAAAACTGTAGTCACAACATAGGTAAAGAATCTCCTGTTGATTCCAAAATGGTTTAAACCACTATAAACAAATAATAACTCGTAATAACCTATGGGGTTTCCCCAATCTATTCTGTACTGAAGGATGACGATTCTCTTCTCTATTGGACACGCAGGTCCCATTTGTTGGTGCTTTAGGATGGCTGGTGATAAAAGAAA
>JADRCD010154865.1:0-33275 GCA_019843815.1 Montemys delectorum | reverse complement strand
GGGGGGGCATATCCAATATTTGATATTATTATAAGTGCCTACTTAGAAAAGAATTAAGCTGAAATTGCCTTTCCACACATATAGAAAAGCAAGATTCAAACAGACTATGGAAATAACGTTAAAGAGCAAGGCCAAAGAAATTTAGAACAAAGCTTAAAAGGCTTACTCCCTTATCCAGAAGGTTATATACATTTAAAGACATTTCATGGATGCTTTAAATGGAGGATAGTATTGATAACCCCCTCTCTATATGCACACATATATGCCTCCAACAAAATCTGATTTATAAAGGCACAGTGAATTGACACTAGCAGCAATAAAGTAGAATGATTAGAACAATATTCTGTAAAAATGTTTAGAAATTCTGAATTGTTTATTTCTGAAATTTTCTATGTTTGGGGACTAAGGCTGACCACAGGTGTCTGAAAGCATAGGAGGTGAAATGGAGATACAGAAGGCCTCATAAAGGGGAATATTATTGAAGGGTCCCCATATAGGGGAATGTTATTGGAGGGGCTCTGTAAAGGGGAATGCTATTGGCCAGGTGTGGGGGCCAAACTCATCACTTGAGGTGCAGTAACAGGTACATATTTGTGAGTTTGGAGCCAGCTTGGTCTACATATCAAGTTCTAGGACATCCAGGACTACACAGAGAGACCTTATCTAAAAAACAAAAACAAGCTCTCTACTTTGCCTGCTTGCCTTGTGGGACTGAGCAACTGCTAGATCCTTGGACTTCATTCACAGCTGCTGCTGACCATTGTTGGGAGTTGGACTGCAGACTAAAAGATATTATATATGTTTATATGTGTGGATGGATAAATAGTTTGCATATGGACCTGGTGCCTTCAGAGGCCAAAAGAGGGCACCTGATCCTCTGGAAAATGAGTTATAGCAAGTGTGGACAGGAACTCTGCCAGCCCAGTGACTCGGGTTCCTTCTGGTCTGTCTGGGCTGGTGTCCTGAGTAGACCTTGGGCGCAAGCTCCACAGTCAGACCCACAACACCCAGAGGAAGCTCCACTGCCAGGCATTCTGACACACCCAGGATCAGAGGTGAGGAGGAACCAACATCTGTCCCAATACTGGGAGTAACTGGGACCAGCAGGATCAGGAACACAGGAACTGTGCCAGCCCAGTGACTCGGGTTCCTTCTGGTCTGTCTGGGTTGGTGTCCTGAGCAGATCTTGGGCTCAAGCTCTGCAGCCAGTCCCACAACACACGGAGGAAGCCCCACTCCCAGTGATCTAACAAGCCCAGGATCACAGGATCCCAGAATTACAGGATCACAGAGACAGCTTGACTCTGAGGAGTTCTGACACAACCAGGATCATAGGAAGGACAGGCTCCAGTCAGATTTAGCATGGGCAGGTAGCACTAGAGATAAAAAGATGGCGGGAGGCAAGCGTAAGAAAATAAACAACACAAACCAAGGTCACTTGGCTTCATCAGAACCCAATTCTCCCACCATAGCAAGTCCTGGACACACCATCAAACCGGAAAAGCAAGATTCAGATCTAAAATCACTTCTCATGGTGATGATACAGGACATTAAGAAAGACATAAATTGCACCCTCAAAGAAATACAAGAGAACACAAGTAAACAGCTAGAAGCCCTTCAAGAGGAAAGACAAAAATCCCTTAAAGAACTACAGGAAAACACAGTCAAACAGGTGAAGGAAATGAGCAAAACCATCCAGAATCTAAAAATGGAAATAGAAACAATAAAGAAAACAGAAAGAGAGACAACCCTGGCCATACAAAAGCTAGGAAAGAAATCAGGAGTCATAGATGCAAACATCACCAACAGAATACAAGAGATAGAAGAGAGAATCTCAGGGGCAGAAGACACCGTAGCAAATATTTACACAACAGTCAAAGAAAATGCAAAAAGCAAAAAGCTCCTAACTCAAAACATCCAGGAAATCCAGGAATCAATGAGAAAACCAAACCTAAGGATAACAGGTATAGAAGAGAGTGAAGATTACCAATGTAATGGGCCAGTAAATATCTTCAACAAAATTATAGAAGAAAACTTCCCTAACCTAAAGAAAGAGATGCCCATGAACATACAAGAAGCCTACAGAACTCCAAATAGACTGGACCAGAAAAGAAATTCCTCCTGTCACATAATAATCAAAACATCAAATGCACTAAATAAAGAAAGAATTTTAAAAGCAGTAAGGGAAAAAAGTGAAGTAACATATAAAGGCAGGCCTATCAGAATTACACCAGACTTCTCACCAGAGACTATGAAAGCTAGAAGATCCTGGGCAGATGTCATACAGACCCTAAGAGAACACAAATGCCAGCCCAGGCTACTATATCCAGCGAAACTCTCAATTACCATAGATGGAGAAAACAAGATATTCCATGACAAAACAAAATTTACACAATATCTTTCCACAAATCCAGCCCTACAAAGGATAATAGGTGGAAAACATCAACATAAGGAGCAAAACTACACCCTAGAAGAAGCAAGAAGGTAATCTTTCAACAAATCTACACAAACCTAATTCTACCTCTTACAACAAAAGCAACAGGAAGTGACAATTACTTTTTCTTAATATATTAATGTGAAAATTAATATTACCAACATATCCTAATTGATTGAAATCCAATAATATGAGGAATTAGAAATTTGTTGATTGTAATCCAATGGTCTCTCTAATTTGGTAATTGGAAAAATAGGTCCAATATTGTATAATCCATTTGCACTTTCAGCTTGTTTGTTTGTGACAGTGTCTTGCTGTGTACAACATAAGGGTCTTGAAATCTTGCTTCTCCTATCTCAGCTTCTCTATTAGTAGTATTGTTTATTTCATGTCTTTACACTATACTATGGCTTTCAGAACAGCTTATATATTTCAGAAGTATTTATATACCCAAAAGAAACATAGATCATTAACTAGGGAGGTTGCTTGTAAGAGAACAACAAAGAGTGAGACTGAATGCTTTGCCTGACTTTTGTAACTCTTGTATCAAGTTTGAAGAAGAGGACTTTATAAGTTACTCTTTCTCTGAGATGAACGCTTTTCAAAATTATCACAGTTAATGAACCAAATTCTTATCCTCACCCAATGTCCATGCCACCCTCCAAGCAGAACCATTGTTCATTGAAACAGTTGGTGAATGACTTTATGGATAGACCATCTTAATACACACACCATTTCTTAAATGAATGTAACCTGTTCTCTGTGGGCTGAGAATAAAGTCACTCAAGTCAAATAGCTTTGACCATAGCAGGAAGTCTGTATCCAAAAATCGAGCCTACAATTCACTTCTTGGTGCAGCAGAACTATCAACTCTCAGCTTAGCTACGATGGAGGTAAAATCCTTTGGTGATGTGAGGGTCATTGAAGTATAGCCTTATTACAATGAAATGCAATGTCTAAAAATTGTTTTTATTGGGCTTGTACCACAGTAAGAGCCAAGATTTTAAACTCTACTAAAACAAAACAAACAAACAAAAATACTTTATATATTTATATTCATTTATGAAAATACTAGCAGTGATGTATTATTTTGAAGTATACAGTTAATATGTTTGGAGTTATTTAAAATTTATATTGAGAAAAATGTATTTTCATTATTGCTGTAGATGAGCATCTATATAAGACTGTTAAATTGTTGTTTTATATCAAACAACTTTTATAATACTTATTTTTAATGTTATAATATTTTATAAATTTTAAGGAATATGACACAAAAGATATTGTAGGTATTGAAGGGGGGGTCTCTGGGAGGAGTGGGGTTAAAAGGGAAACAAGAATGTGATTTAATTCTATTTACTTAAAATATGTTTTTAAATGTTAGTGAATTCAGAAAAATTGTAATCATGTAACTTTTCTCATCATAATGCAATAAAAGCTTTAAAAACATAAAAAATAAAAAGAAAATAAAAAACAAAAACAAAAACAAAACAAAAGAACAAAAACCAAAAACACTAAGATAAATCAGAACAAAGGTCTTGAAGTGAACAGGACCACTCTCAATTTTTGAGGAAAAGCCTGGCAGGCTTGATTCTCTATGTGGACAACTCTTGTGTAGGTTAAGGCATCGTAATCACGTTATGGCCTCATGGAAATTCTATGTCTCGGTCTCCCTTTCTCTGGATTCTCTTCTCCTTCTAGGACACTCCTGTCCCTGAAGCACGCCAGCCTGTTTCTGAGACCCAGCTCCTGCTGCTGGGTCTCTTGGGGTTTTCTGTCCACCTCATCTCTGTCTCCTTCCTTAGGTTGGTCTCATAGTCTATTCCCTGTAAGAGTAGACGGAACCTGGACAAACAGTGAACTTCATGGATGGCCTGAGGGGAAAGAACCACGGAAGAGACTGAGGGGAAAGAAAGGCCGAAGGGAGGGAAAGTGTAAACACATCAGAATGTCAAGATTCGTAAACACACGGTGGCTGTAAACCCTCAGAGGGGTGAGGCTGCTGTCAGAGAGGAAGAAGGATAAGAATACCTGGGAATTCTGGTGGACCCAGGGCTTTAGGGAACGGGGTATCAGGGAAAGATGCTCACTCCTCAGAGCGTCTGGGCCGCTGGGGTTCTCCAGGATCTGCAGATCACGCTCAAGGAACTGTCCTTAGTCAGAACAAACGGAAATCCTGCCATTCCTCGGAGGCACTCAGAACACTGAAATTCACTAAAAGTGTGTCATTATCTGAAAATGACCTCTGTAGCTGCCACAATTGTGTCAACATTCTACCTTTTAAAAATAAACCAAAAGTCTAGATTTTTGTCATTTTTAAACACTCAATTCTCCTTCCACACGAAACAGGGCACAACTTAACCTGAGTGAGTTTGTATGCACATGATATTTTATCGGCTAGAACCTCTCCTGGTCTTTGTTTTTATTGAAGAGCCTGCTCTGTCTCCTCATGCTCCCTGAATGGGATTCGGGCTCTGTCTCACCATATAATGACATATATTTCAGGCCAAAGGCTTCTGGGTGAGGGACAGTGTTTACATGCCTTTCTCTGATGTGACCGTCCTCAGAACACGACACCATGTTCTGAGTTGTGTTGGTGAAAGGGAAACATTTCTGGTAACAGTCTCGGGTGGGGTTGGGGTTGTCATTTCGTTGGCAGCTATTTGAGTCCTTGTGCTCACACTCCCAACACAAGCCTCACCCCTGGGCACGATATGACAAGATTTTCACTCTCCACCATGGGTGTGGTAGCTGAGGTCCAGCGAGGCCTAGAACATTAGCAAAGGAGACACTGACAGGACTTGAACCCAAGTTGGGGGCACATGTCTCTGAATGATACTTTGGCTCTTCTCAATTGCTCTCCCCCTACTCTGTGCCCCTGGAAGTGCTTGTATGTACTCAGATGTGCCAAACTGGTGGGTGGCTATAACTCTTCCACTGTCCTGTGTATGTATATATATATCTCATCACCTGTCAGGCCGGAAGGGTGCCCCTGACACTTCATGCCCCCACCCAACCTTTCATCAGTGTCTATCCAAGCTGCCTTGGAGACGCAGATTTTATCATCCCCTCCCTCATGGTCCCATGTTTCTTCTGTGTGTCAGGTGTGTCTGCCTCTTTCAGGGAAGCTCTGAAGTCAGGAACACGTCCTGGTACATATTGACATGCAGTGCCCAGAAACGGGCCTGGCACATTTGGTGTCAAGACCTGATGTCCTCAGGTCTTGATGTCTTTCAAAACCATCAGAGAGAAGGAGCCACAAGACAAGTCATTCTCCACACGTACCCCTCTCCCCCCAGCTTAGTGCTCTGGTCCAGGGGCTGCTGGGATGGGTAATGGCTTCCCTGCCCCCTCCTCTCCTCCTTCCTTCCCAAGGCTTTGCACACACAAGGCAAGAGCTCTCCATCGCTGGGCTACAGCTCTCACATTCTTTTTCCTGGATCATGCCCTGCATGGTTAGGGGTTTTATGCTAACAGTCACCTCCACTGGTGACTACCGAGAAATCTTCTTCACAAAGATAGTGGGGTGACAGGAGGGGGAAGATATCCCCTTTCTCTTCTCATAGATGGCAGTACTCTGGAGGCTGGGATGTGTGATGATCCCTTGGTCTCCACACCCAGCTTAGGCTGGAGGACACCCAGGGCACATTCTTGAATCTCGTGTCTCCCTCACTAGCTTCAGCTAACGTGACTCACTTTTATTCCCTCATTCAGCAACATTAGCCACTCTGTCCACTCTCTTGTGCCAGGGCCATTTCTGGGCACTGCATGACAAGATGTACCAGGCTCTGTTCCTAACTTCAGGAGCTTCCCTGGAGGAGGCAGACACACCTGGCAAACTGAAGAACATAGTGTCTCCTTGGGCCAGGATGGAGTTCACAAAGGGCATGGTGGTGGTGGTGGGGGGTGTGTGTGTGTGGAGGAAGGACCTTGATCAGACACAAGAGAAGGGTAAAGCCTAGTGTTCTTTCTAGAAGCTGTTAAATTCCTGGCCAGAGGCAGGAGAGGACAAGAAGAGCCAGCAGGGAGGGCGTTAGCCTTTAGTGGAGCCTCTGGCCAGGAAGGGGAGTGAGAAGCTTCGAATGTAGCATTGACACTGTTTTTCTTTCTTCTGGAGAGCTGCCACGTGCCGCCGCAGAGAGCATTTCATGGGTAGATGCATATTATCGCAATGTGTTTATCTAGGAAACCAGAGCCCAGATCCAGCATCTGTTTTGCAGCACAGCCCTGAGTGGAGTCCAATTTTCCAGTTGGGTTAATAAAAATAAAACTTGGGAAGCTGTGGGCTGGCTGCATCAGGGGTTGAGTCCTGGCCTTATGTGGGGTCATGGATCCATTGTAGACAACTTTACCCAGGGAGGGAGGAGTAGCCAGCTAGCTCTGAAGAGCACATCTCACAGAAGAATGATGGCTTTAGGTTTTCTCTGTCTCAACTTGACATGAGTTGATAGAACACTTAACTGTGGCCAAAGCACTGGGCTGAGGTGTGGGGTGGAGTGAGACGCAAACGAGGACCAGAATGGGAGCTGAGATGCTTGATGGGGCAGGGCTAGGAAGATAGAAGGACCAGCAAGACACACGATTGGTAATGTTCACCCCCGGGAAATTGTCAGGAGGATCAGAGCCTGGAGTCCGTTTTTTAAAAGCCAACTTGGGGGGGGGGGCGGTGTGTGTTGGGAGAGGGATGGCTTAGATGGTAAAGTTACTACTCTGGAGCATAAGCACCTGAGCCAATCATGAGTACTCACGTAAAAAGCTTATATTCCAACACTGGGGAGGGATGCAGGGAGAGGGATGTCTTTGGAACCTATCGGCCAGCGGGTCTGGATGACGTCCAAGCCAATGAGAGACCATGTCTCAAAAAGAAGATAGCCTGCACCTGAGAAATGGCAGACTAGATTGTCCTGTAGCCTCTGCGTAGATACACATGCCTCCCCCCTCCCCCTGCCATGGACACACACACACACACACACACACACACACACACACACACACTCAGGAGGTCCTAGGTTTCAGGGAGACTTGAAATGCAGAACTGAAAGCGCCCAGACTCTCTGCCCCTCCTCCTCGGCCAGGCTTTCCCGTTAACTTCCCCCCACCCCCATTCCTTGCAATGGGTTTTCTAACTCTCCAGATGGCTCCAGCGTTTGAGTCTTCTCTCTTTTTCTCTGTCTCTGTCTCTGTCTCTCCCTCTCCCTCTCCTTGTCTGTCTGTCTGTCTGTCTGTCTGTCTGTCTGTCTGTCTGTCTGTCTGTCTGTCTGTCTTTCCTTATCCCAAATTACTCAAAGTACTTGGGGGAAAGGTGCTTATTGGCCCTAGTTGAAGTGTGGACAGAGTCTTAGCACCATCAGCTGTGGCTAGAGGTTCAGAATCACACGTATAAATGTGGCTAAGGGGAGCTCACCCTGAGGCATCACGCTGGTGTGTAGGTGTTCTCATTCATAGGATGTACTTATGAGTAAAACACAATTCTAGACAGCTTCACTCTCACCTAGCCTTACCCATTGAAAGGGGGACAAAGAAGGGAAACAGACTACTTTGTTAGGGTCCAGAGGGCTGGCCTGGGGCTCCTGCCTCTCAGCCTTTCCACTACGCCCTGTTCCTCTGGTCCTGAGGTGGAGCCAGTGATTGTGAAACAGATTGCCTAGCAGCAGTCCCCTGGGAGGCGCTACAGACTGAGCAGCATTGATTAAAGATAATTTTGCTGGCGGAATTTGAGCTGGGAGCCAAACCCCAAGGGTGTGGCCAGTGTGATCCTTGGGGAAATTATCAGAAAGCATATGTCATAGGTCCTGGCAGGGTGGTCTCTCACAGGGCACAGGGTGCATGGGTAAGGATGGACCCTCAATCTTGATGGCAAAGCTGGGGCCAGCAGTGAGGAGGCACCTCACCCAAATCTCAGCTCAAATTAGGGAGTTTGAGTCACGGAATGGGGTTTGCAGAGAGTGCTTTCCTCCTCTGGGGATAGAGAAAAGGATCCCCAAAGCAGGCCAGAGCGTTCACTTCTAAAGGATCCAAGGGAAAAGGGACTTCATGTCTCTTCAGTCATCCTGAAACCAATTGTCTTCATATTCTACTGCTGTGAAGAGACACCACAACCATGACAACTTATTTAAGAAGCATTTAACTGGGGCTTAGTTCACTAGCCTCATGGTGGGAGCATGGCAGCACACAGACAAACATGGTACTGGAGAGGTAGCAGAGAACTCTACGTCTGGATCTACAGACAGCAGGCAGAGAGGAAACACTGGGCCTGGCTTGGACTTTTGAAACCTCCAAGCCCACTCCTACTGACACACTTCCTCCAACAAGGCCATACCTCCTAATCCTTTCAAATAGTACCACTCTCTGGTGACTAAGCCTTCAAATCTATGAACCTATGGGGGTCATTCTTATTCAAACTACCACACCTATTGAGCAACAACATTGTTGTTAGTCCTCTCTGTCTTGCAGTGGGATATAAAGCTAACATTTTCCAGGATGCTATCTTAGGTGTGAATACCTTGTATCTGTTTCTTTCTTTTTCCAGCACCTTGTGGCTAGAGCTACTCTTACCTCCAGTCTGGGGCCAATCTTGACCATGGCTTCATCTGTATAACACTGGATGAACTCATTGTAAGGAGCACTGACTGAAGGCCCTGTAGTCCTCCCTACCTGGCTGTGAAGTGTATCCACCAGCCTGCTCTTGGCTACAGCTTCCTGAACTCAGCCAGTTTGGGGCTCCATGTCCATCTGCAATCTTCATGTCTGCTCCCTCTTATGTATCACAATGCAGCTTCTCCTGGCTCTATGACTCTCTTCTTTCTGTCACTTCTGCCAATTGGTCTGGCTGTCCGTATTAGTCACTTTGATATCACTGTGAGCAAATCCCTGATAGAGCAGCCTATGGGAGAACTTGACTTTGACTTGGTTCAGAGTTCAGTCCATCATGGCAAGGGAGGCATGGCGGCTGAAGTACCTAGGCCACGGTGGTAGAAACTTACAGCACAGCTTATTCACATCTCGGTACATCAGGAAATAGAGATCTTAGGTACAGTGCAGGGCCTAAGAGGCTCATATCCACCAGCTAGGCCATGTGTACCAAAGATCTTATCACCTCCTTAAACAGCACTACTGCCTGGGGACCAAGTGTTCAAACCCACGAGCCTGTGGGAGAGATTTCAGTTATAAACTACAGCACCGATATCAAACAGACATGCGCTTTGAAGAGTCTGCCCCCGCAGTTTGCAGCTGGGCTGGACTTGCAGCTCAGGTTCAGTGAGGCTCCCTCCACACTCTTTCCCTCCTTCCAGTCCTACATGCCTGTCCCATGAGTTCATTCTCTGTTTACTTTTTTATTTTTAACTCCACCGTGTATGCTGATGTTACGTCTTGATTCTAAAATGTCCTCTGTTGCTAAAATTCCTTTCAAGGGGAAGACGTAAGCAAAGTCCAATTTTCTCCTAAAACTAAGGTCTAAACAACCAACTGAGGCACCCCTCTGTCGAAAGTTCACTCTGGGGGAAACCAATGAATGTATTTGGCTTCCTTACAGAACACGGGTAAGGAGTTACAGGGATGTGGGTGCTCCTTCCTCAAGAGACCGCACCTGAAAAGCCTTACCCAGTAGGGATGAGGACTTTCCCAGAGCTGCACAAGGTGAGCCCTTCTTCTCCCCTAGTGTCCCCCCACTGTGTACTCTAGACACCTCCACCTCACCCCCAGGACGTGTACAATTAAGGCAGAGGTGCATGCAGTAGGTAGGAGGGAGCGGCTGGCTAGGGCTTTGTGGCCCTTCCTATCTCTCTTTTCGTGGGTGGTGTAAACAGTCAACTAGCCCAGCTTGGCTAATCCTTTAAGGTGTTGGCAGCTGAACTCCACAAGATGGTGGTTGCTTGGCTCAAAGGACAGTCACTAACAGCACCGCCACAGGGTCACAGTGTGAGTGTTGGCTCCCCAGATGCCGACGCTACTTTGGAGGCTATGAAAGCTTTAGGAGCTGAGGCCTACCTGGCAGACTTGGGTCACTCAGGGTGGGCCTCTGTACTACTTTCTTGTCCCTGTGATGACATGCCTGGCAAAAACAAGCTAAGGGAGGAAGTGTTTATTTTGGATCACACTTTGAGGGGAAGTCCACCGTGGAGGGGAAGTAGCAGGAACATGACGGGGCTGGTCACATGTCCATAGTCAGGAAGCAGAGATGAACACTGGTGCTTACTGCAGACCATGGCATGGTGCTGCCCATAGGGTAGATCTCCCCCAACCTTTTTTTTTTTTTTTTTTTTGATTAAACCATTCTAGAAACATCTTTCTAGATACACTGAGAAGAGTGATTCTAAGATGATTCTAAATATACTTAAGTGGTCAGTGAGATGGCTTAGTGGGTAAAGGTGCTTGCTGCCAAGCCTGAGGACCTGAGTTCGCTTTCTAGGACCCACACAGTGTAAGGAGAGAGCTGACTCCCACAAGCTGTCCTTTGGCCTCCATATATATGTGTTGACAGGCATACATGCATGTGCATACACTTTTACATATGAATAAATGTAAAAAGGAAATCCAGCTATGTTGACAGTGAATATTAACCATTGTAACTTCTGAGGTTTACCCATGATTCCCGCTGCCCTGTGCTTTCTAATCCACCTTGGTGTGAATGGTCTCTGTCTCTGTCACATGTTTCCACACTGTCAGGAACTAAATCCTGCTACTATGTCTTTCCTACCATGTGGCCATCTGAAACTGTGAGCCAAAAGATATCTTTTCTCCCTTAAGCTCCTTCTGTCCTGTATCCTGTCCCAGAGAAATGAAAGTCTATATGAACAAAGTCACTAAAAACACTGTTGCAAAGTCAAAGCTTTTATGCTCAAGTGTTCATTCTTCACTTTTAGAACACTTCTGTAATTGTAGCAGAACAACACAATAGCAAAGGATGATGATTACAGTGATTCACTCACTCACTCCTGCACATAAAACGCCAGCAGGCCAAGGTGTTTCTCCATTAGGAAGCCCGCCAGTGAATGCCATTTGTCCTAGTTTGTTGTCTGTTGCTGTCAGAAACCCTATGGCCAAAAATAGCTTGGGGAAAAAAAGCATTTTTCTTTCTGCATTTTACAGTCCATCATTAAGGGAAGCCAAGGAAGGATTCTAGAGGCACAAACTAAAGCAGAAACCAAAGAAGATCACTTACCAGCTTGTTTCCAGGCTTCTATTCAGTTACCTTTTTTATCTGATCTAAGACCACATACCCTTGAGTGGCACCACCCATAGTGGGCTAGGATCTCCTCCACAAATTAGCAATCATGACAATGCCCCACAGAAATACCCATCTGATGGAGATAATTCCTCAACTAAGGTTCCCTCTTCCCGGGTGTCTCTAGGTTGTGTCAAGTTGACAAAAACTGACCAGCACCCCAACCTGGGGAGACGGTCGCTGCTCCCGGATGCTTCTCTTCTACAGTGTCCCTGTTCTTCTCGGTTTGGATCAAAGACCACCTATCTCACCTGCCCTCTCCCCAGTCTCTTCTACTTCCTTTTCCAGAGGAAGTGGCTTTCTAACAAAGGAGGTGTATCAGAAGAGAACCTTTCTCAGGATTTTACTTTGTATTAGATGATTATGTAGCTCCATGTGGGCAGACACTGTGCTGACACACCTTCATTTAGCACAGACTTGAGGTTTCCATGTTTGACAATCAGACCTGGGCAAGTGATGATTGAGGTTTGATGGTCAAGAGTGGACACTGTCTACGGGGATACACACTCTACTTCAGTCAGCTGTGTGTCTGTCCACATGACCCAGTCTTCCTGTTGGGTAAGATCAGCATGGCCCTGACTAACACGATGGTATCTCCCGGCTCCACGTCTTGGTCTTGGAAGTTCTTGGTTTATTTCTGGCCATTTTTACACTTCTTTGTCAATTTGTGTGTCCTAGTTTGATTTCTACTGTTCTGGTGAAAGACCATGACCGAAAACAGCTTGAGGAGGAAAGCATTTATTTCAATTTATAGTTTGTGGTCCATCAGGAAGGGATGTCAGGGCAGAAATTCAAGGCAGGAACCTGATGGCAGGAACTGGAGCAGAGATCATGGAGAAACATAACAGCTTGTTCCTCCAGACCTGCTCAGTTTGCTTCTTACAAACCACAGTGCCCAGGAATGGCACTGCTCAGAGTGAGCTTGGCTCTTCCACAGCAATCCTCAGTCAAGGAAATGCCCACAGATCAATCTGATGGTGGTATTTTCTCAATTGAAGTTCTCGCTTCTCCCATGATTCTAGCTAGTGTTGACAAAAATTCCCAACCAACACAATCTTCTAGAATCTTCTCCCAGTCTTCTTTCTATTGCAGCCTTTACATCTATCTTTAAGAGGGACCAGTATTCTCCATGGTCTTCATGCACACAGACTGAATTTCTGGAACCATTCCCCATTCTCTCTGAAAATCCAAATTTGGATTTCACTGCCTCTGCAGTTGGGCCAGCATGCTATGACTCCTTTATTGTCACCATGGCATTCACATCTGTCACAAATCACACTCTCTTGAAAAGCCAAGCTTGTTGCATCCTTGTATAAGTCTAAGGTTATTGAAGCTTACACACATATACCTCTCTTTTCTCTCTACATCCTCCTTTCATCTCCTCCAGAAAACATCAAAGATGTCCTCAAGGGACTCTCCAATGCCACCATCTCTTCCTCTAAATTACCTGTCTGCCTCCTTTGTTACACAGTTCTCTTGGTACCAGAAGCAACATTTTAGCTTGGGGGTCCTTCTCAATTCTTTCTTGATAGTGTTGGGTTTGATTTCTCAAACATCATAACTCGTTTCTTTCACCATGTTCTACAGCTTGTGAGTCGACTAAGCATGCTAAGTGAATGTAGTAGTGTGCAACTTAGGTGGCCACCATCCTCTGCCTCTCACCGACTATTCTAGAAGGTTCCATGTGAGCTCATTCTAATAACATTTGGCACAGGCTGACTTGCCTGCTCCATTGTGTTGAGCTGTCATTGTGTTGATCTGTGCCCAAGAGTCAGCTGCCTCTTTCATTTGTGTTCCTTTGGTTGGTTGTATGAGTCACTGGGAATCCATAGATAGCAAGCCATCTCCTCTGGAATTTGTCCCTGATGTTCTAGGAAAGGGTGCTGATATTGCAAAACCAAGTCCTGTCATATAAACACATCCCAGAGTATTGTGGGTCATCCTTCCTTCATCAGCTCATCAGCCCGTGATCCAGCCGAGTCCAAGCTGCTCTACCCCCAGTGAAGAGCGAGGGAAGTAGGCCGCATTCCTCAGCCATTTGGTTTTCATTTTCCATCTCATCATTCAGGAAGGTATTTCCTGAGTGCACTCATGGGTGAGTTTTCTCATCCAGGGACTGAAATGACATTGCCCACATTTCTGAAATGGGTCTCTAAGATTCCTGTATGTACAGAGTCTGTTGTAATGACTCCCCATTTCTTGGACATTACTTTTTTGTTCAAAGCTAAAGTTATCTCATCCAACCATCATTCATCCATCCACCCATCATCCATGCATTACCCATACATCATACATCTATCCATCTATCCATCCATCAAGGCAGCCAGCATCCATCCATCCATCCATCCATCCATCCATCCATCCATCCATCCATCCATCTATCCATCCATCCAACCATCCATCCACCCAGGAAGATTCTCTGCCAGGATCTGAGATAGACAGTAGGAACACAGTGTGAGAAATGATTTCTTCCCTCAAGGAATCTTGTTCTCACCACCAAGCCCCAATTCTGTCTCCCAGGGCTCTCTGAAGTGCCTACTTCCAATCTATGCTCATGAGAAGCAATAGCAGGGGGAGACTGACAAGAAACATGCAAGCATATAATTATTGTTAAAATATGTCTAACTTGAGTTGGTTAAATGCTATGTAGGGAGACCAAAAGGGAGCAAGAGGGTGTCAGCATAAGTTCTCTTGGAGGTGACCCTGAGATCTGAAGACTGTGCTAGAGAATCAACAACATACACACAGTCACACAGAAGGAAAAAAAATGTTAAGGCCATACCTAAAATCCCAGTGCTTAGATGGTTGAGGCAAGGGGCTTAGGAGCTCAAAGTCATCCTTGCCTGCATTGTATTTGTGACCAGCCTGAGCTACATAGTGAAACACCCTCTTCAAAGAAGCTCTAAGGAAGTAAAGAAAATATGTTACAGAAAGATTAGTTGAAGAACAGCACGGGGGAGAGTCAAATGAAGTGGGGTGAAGGTTGAATGCACGAGACGCATCTGAGGCAAAAATCTAAGGGAAGGTGTGTACCAGCCAGGAAGTTTCCACTAAGGGGCTTAAGCCAAGGTCAATGGGGAAGTGATGGTAGCTTCATCTCCTCTCCCAGGAGATGCTTCTGTGTGTAGAGCTGGCTGTCCAGTTTAATGGGCAAAGGGCCTTCATGCCTGACTCCCAGGTTGCCTGAACCTGAAGTCATTAGGTGCAGATAGCAAGCAGGGAATCTTTGCAGAGTGGGGGCAGCATTCCGAGATCAGCTTTGGCTGCTGTCTTTCAGGCCTTCAAGAAGCATCTGAGCATCTCCAGCAGATGGGAGCAGTGTGGGGGAACATGACGTTGGTATCAGAGAGCTGCAGGCTGGGATGGATGCTCACTGAGAAGAGGCAGGGTAGTGAGAGTTTTCTCATCCCATCGCCATAAACTCGGCCCTAGCATCCAGACTCTGTAAAACTCCCAGTCACAGGGCTCAGGGATTGGGTTCTCTGCTGTTCTCCTTTGAGGATCCCTGCAGGCTCCGGGCTGCTCGCAAGTGATGAGTCTGCTAGGGCAGGGAATTTTCCCTTCTCTAGGGGACCGGCTTTTCCGAGGATTGTTCTAAATTCCATTGGTGAGTCCTTGCTCTGTCCTGGAAACAGCTCCTCTTTATGTAAGCCCTCTCAGAAAGTGACGAATCCTGAAAGAATGCTTCAGTGTTCAGATGTAGCCCAGGCAGAGGCACTGCTCACTGGAGCTTGGAAGTAGGAACAGAGGATGTGCCACAGGCAGAGCTAGAAAATGGATGCAGGTGGCCTCTGAGTCACCAGCTCTAGTTGTTGGGGGTGGGAGGAAAGGGGGTGTTAGGGGCACTTGTAGTCCTCCCCATGTTCCAGACAGAAAGAGGACATTGGAAAAGGAAGGGGCACGTCACTTCTGAGGGGTAGGAGAACACAGCGTGCTGCTCTGGCTTCCAGGTCAGGAACGATTTCTTGCTGAGGGCTCTGAATTTGCTTCAGGGCTCAGCACTGGGGACCTGGGTTCTTGCTGCCCCTATTGTTGGCATTAGAAGACACACTAGGGAAGGGCAGAGTCCTTTATGACTAGTTACTTGTCTCTGTTTACTAAACACAGAGATGCCCAAGCTTCTTCTTCAGGGAGGGAGGCTCCACTCCCATTGTGGGGAATCCTGATACTTGAACAGGATCTCTCTCTCTTTCTTCTCCTCACCATACGGAATCAGTCGTGGATGAAGGACAATAGTGTCGGCAATAGCTATAGAATGTTGTTGGAGGGATAGAAAGATGATAAGATGTGGAGACAGGAGGATCACTGAGAGTTTGGGTGCTAGCCTGGGCTATATAATAAGTTCAAGGGTAGCCTGGGCTACAAAGTGAAACTGTCTTAAAAACCAAACAAATACCAGCCAACCAACCAACCAAACAAAAACAAATAAAGCCAAAAATAACACCAACATCAACCTTTGGAGATGGATCTCGGTGGCCTTCTCCATCATTGACCTTTCTCCCATCCTCAACTACATCACCTTGGGGTTAAATCCAGTACTGCCTCTATAGACGAGGCAAAACGAAAGAGATGAGAAGTTTAACCATGGATTTCTCTGGGTATATTGCAGCTCAGGAATGGTGGGCCCTCAATCACTGTCTAGAGGACTCCACCCCTCCCCTTTCTTCTCTTTCTCATGAGCTGTCTGTTGTTGATGGGTATCAAACCCGGATCTTCACACTCTGAGCTACCTACCCCCCTCTTAGGAGTCTTACAGAGTTAGGCCACCTCTCCTGGAGCAACATTTAGTGACCGCCTGCTCTTCAGTCAATGCTCGACCTGCCTCTGTTACTTCTCTGCTCTCCCTTCTAAGTTTGTCCTGGCCCCGCCGGCTCTTGCTGCTCACCCAGTGTGCCTCCCTGGGAGCTCTGTCTTTGCTGTCTCCTCTCCGGAGCTGCTTTCCTCTCTCAGAGCTTCCTGGCCTACTCCTGCCACTTTAACTGTAGCCTCTCTACATCTTACACCAGTCAGACCCTCTTCACCTGCCTCTTGTGATCCACTCTCCTCTCTGGGCTCAGTTTCTCTCCAGTGCCTTTTCTCAACACAAGAGATATTAGATCTCAATTTGCAAGTTCCCTGTCTCTCCTGCTTGAGTGCAATTGTTTCCTTTGTTGCTGCATTCTCAGCACCTAGAAGAAAGCTTGGCCCATACTCACATTCGGTAAATATTTGTTGAATGAGCAAGCCAGTCATTGTGTGGAAATCGAGGTCTTGGTAACTGTTTCGTTCTGATAAGTAATTTTTGATGTGAATGCTTGTCGTTAGTGTCAACATTTTCTCTTAATCAAATCTATTTTCTAGTAGCATTCTCCCATGGTGACAAGAGACCTCCTCAGCACTAGGTGTGAGCCAGGCTGTTCCTGGAAGGACTGCAAGGAGTAGATGCTCAACCTGGTACCCCAGGCCCTTGATGTCCTTGATGTACTCCATGCCACTGAGGGAAGCTAGGGTTGTGCCCTTGTTTATGGATGAAGTAGAAAAAAAGAGTGTATTAATCAGGTTATCCAGAGTGATAGAATGTGTGTGTGTGTGTGTGTGTGTGTGTGTGTGTGTGTGTGTGAGAGAGAGAGAGAGAGAGAGGGAGGGAGAGAGAGAAGAGAGACCCAGAGAGAGAGGTCAGAGACAGAGACAAACAGACACCCACACACACAGACACACAGACACCCCCACACACAGACACACAGACACCCCCACACACAGAGACAGAGAGACAGAGAGATCTCTGAGTGAGGTAGAATGCCATATATATATATGGACTTTCACAAGGAGAGATTTGTTCTAGGGAGTTGACAGGTCTGTAGCTCTTGCTTTCAGGGCAAGCTGGTAGGACAGAGACGGAGGCAGTCTCTGTGTTGTAGTCTCAAGGCCAAACTCCTGCTCTAAAAAGCTTAGTCTTTGCTCTTAGAGAATTTGGCTCATCAGATAAGGCCTACCACCTGATGGCATGTGATCTGCTTTATTCAAAAGTCTTCTAGTTTAAAGATTTATATATTTATGTTATGGGCACGAGTATTTTGCCTGTATGGTATATATGTGGACCATGTATGTGCCTGGTACCTGAGGGCATCAGGATAGGGTATTAGGTTCCCTGGAATTGGAGTTACAGACATGTGTGAGCTGCCACGTGGGTGCTAGGGACTGAACCTAGGTCCTCTGAAGAATTAGCTAGTGTTCTCAACTGCTAAGCCATCTCCCCAGACCTAAGGCTACTTATTTAAATACTTATCTACTTTACAGCAATATCCAGGCTGATGTCTGAGCCTACTGGACTCGATTCCCCTAGCTTATAGAACTAGTGGCCCTGGGGGCCCAGTCTGGCAGCAGTGCAAGAGTGAGCCGTGCTGTGGCAGCTGCACAGTTAGAATGAGGCAGTGTTAGAATGAGGAGTCGCTGCTGAGGTCCTTCTAGGGCAGTGACATCAGTCTTCAGGAGGGTCTAGCAGGGAATGAAGAACTCCTATGTGGATCTGGCTTAACCCCGAGTACGGCCCCAATCAACAACTTCCAGCCTACATCCTTCAAAGAGGAAGTCATTAACCATAGGGAATGGAAGTCAGAGAGTGCGGGGCTACTCAAGGGCTGCTGTGCACAGAGGACTGGGGACAAGCAGGACCTGAAGGTCGCCCACAGCTCAAGGGCAGGCTAAGTAGGAACAGGGATGTAGGAGGGTAGCCTGGAGGCTGTGCTCATAATGAGAGCTGCTTGCAGCTGGTTCCTCTTGGTGACCTGGGCCCACACACACTGGGGCTGCCCTGCAGGCTCCCCACCTTCCATGACTTTCCAGAGAGGACACTTCCTCCCTGCTGTCCTCTGCGTCTGGGCTTGTTCCCTCAAGGTACTTAATTACAGAGTTTTCCCACAGGGAGGGAGTGAAGTCATCGCCTCACAATGACACTTCATGCCAGTGACCACTACTCTATACAATAGCCAAGGCGTGGAAACAACTGGAGTGTCCATCCACAGATGACTGGATAAAGAAATGTGTGTGTGTGTGTGTGTGTGTGTGTGTGTGTGTGTGTGTGTGTGTTCAATGGAGTTATTTGGCATTTTAAAAGATCTTGTCATTTGAAATGACATGGCTGAACTTAGAAGACACTGAGCTAAACAAAATGAGCCAGACAATTGAAAAAAATGTGTTGCATGATGCCAGTTATATATGGGATCCAGGCTTTTCTTTAATTAACACATGGAGCTGGTAAGAAGGCTCAGCTGGTTAAGTGTGTTTTTCAGCAACCCTAGTGGCCCGAGTTCTATTCCTAGAACCTGTAGCATAGGAGGAGGAGACTGATCCCATAGTATATACACACATATTCTGAATAAACAAACAAATGTAATCAATGAACATATAGCAACAGAAGAATAGTGAATGAGAATAGTTGGGGGGTGTCAAAGGGTACAGAGTTGTGGCTTTATGGGACAAATAGAGGGGAATCTACTATACAGCATGAGGATTGTAGTTAACAGTATGCCACACTGTAAATTTGTTGAGAAAGTAGGATTTAGGTATTAAAATAAAATAAAATTGTAAGGAGGATAAAGAGTGACTGGAGATGGTGGATAGGTTAATTAGTTAATGAATATATAAACTGTGAGGTGATTGATATGATTGATATATTAGATATAAATAGAGATACAACAAAATGTCATGTTGGACACCTTCATGGTCAAAGTCCACCATGACTGGATAGCCTCTGAGATCTGTGCAAAATGGGAGACTCCCTCATTAGCAGGTTTTCTCCTTCTCTGACCTTGTCCAGGAGATTCTAAGCTCCTTCCCTTGCCTCTCTACCTAATCCTATAAACTAGTTTATAGGATCAATTCCCTTTCTCCTGATAAAACCTGTTCAGCCAGCACCTAAGATTCTTGAAATGCTTCCCCATGCTAATGAGGTATGCCAGATCCCTGAAGACCACAGCCAATGACCTTTGCCCATCCTAGATGTCCCTACCCTCAGTCCTCCAAAACTTTATAAGCCTTTAATCACCCTAAGTAAAGTTGATCAGCCTACTGACAAGCCGTCTTGGGATCATTCCTACGGCTTCCAAAGCCCCTACCCCCACCCTTGTGGTCTCTGCTCCCACTGCCCTCATGGACTGAAGAGACCCACACCTCTTAGGACATACCTAGAGGCTGGCAAGCTGGAGGCTTGTGACAGCTCTCGTTGTAGTCTATGGAGGCATCTCCATGTTGTTTCCCACAATGTTTGGACCAGTTTTTCTTTATGTGCAAAGGAACCCTTCTATCCCCAGTTCCTCGATGATGTGTGCTGTCTTTTATCTTTTAGATAATGGCCACCCTCAAGGGTATGACAGTTTCTACCCTATTGAGTTTTGATTGACGTTCTCCTGATGATTAGTGATGGCAAGCTCTTTCCCACACATCTGTTGGCCATTTATAAGCTCCTCCTTTTTCTTCCTCTTCTGCCATTTTGACATTCCTAACTCCTCACTTCTACTGAAAAGCTCTTCCTGGCTACTCACTGCTGTGTTCTAGAAAAAGGTCTGTGGCTCAAGGTTCAGCAGGGAACATCTCAGAGCCCAAGGGTCCCAGGATACCATGCTGCCTCCTGTGTACATTGCAGGAGACTCAGGACTGTCTTCAGAGATCCCAGTCATGAGATACATACATGCCTGTACTGTCAGTCATGGCTGTATGACCTGTGACTAACCACAACTCTCTTTCTATCTATAGATGGGGACAGTCACGGGAGGGTCAATGTGAGAATGTTCTGAACAGTGCTTTTGCACATCTGTCCTTCATAGATGTTGGCTGTTCTTAAGACCAAAATGTCCTGGTCTCTGACCCAGTCCTTTATTTTATTTTGGAGCAGGGGAGGGTATCCGTCAACATATTTGATGAGGCAAAGGATGAAATGTTCTAATTGGGATGGGCAGTAGCTCTGAGGACAGTAAGTTCTTCATCAACCACTATGTGTTGACTTGATGTTTGTTATATGAAGATGGTACAGTACATTGTGAGAGTCATAAAAGAAATCGCTCCCCTGCCGCCACAGGGACAGACTGACTCGGCTGTTTATTGGGTACCTGTTGCATATCTGTCTGTGTTCTAGACACTGGGGATATGTGGTGATCTGGACAGCTAGATTCTTGCTTTCATGGAAATTCTGGATCTTTCGTCTGATGTCCTGGCTTATCTTACAGGAATCTAGTTTCAGGATATCCTAAACCAGAAGACAAACAGCTTCTCTCCCTCCACCTTGGATGCTAGCATCAATGTTGCTGGCCTTAATTCAGTTCCATGCTGTGAGTCAAATGCCAGGCTTATCACGTGCTCTGACAAGGCCTTTGGAGACCAGAGTCAGGCTACATCTGATGTAGGAAAACAGGAAAAATTTAGCAGCCTGGGACTCTGCTTGGCTTGGGCTATCTAAACCCATACCCTTCTTTCAATGTATTTAGTAACCTGGGACTCTCCCCTGTACTGAGCTGCATACACGCTGCACTTCAGACAATGGAGTGAGTCGCTTTTCTTTGACAATCCTGTAGCAATGTCTGATTTTCATCCAAACATGTACCAAGACATATCAGGGAATGGGAGGCAGGATCCTAAACTCATTTTTGATTCATACACAGCAAAGTAAGCTGGGTTCTCTGAGGGAAACAGGGAAAACCATTATTTATTATCTTATGCCTATGCATAATCAGGCTTGCATATGATTAAAGTCAGATAAATCATAGGAAAGGGCATACCTAGTGAACAGAGGCTTATGTCATGGAGTATTGGCCACTATATGATCAAGGCAACAAAAGGGCTTACATAATCTAGGCTTGCCGACCAAAACAGAAAGAGCAGTCATCTCCTATCAATCAACGTCTCCTCCTGAACCCATAAAAGGATTCATAAAGGACATAAATGGAACTTGTTGCTCTTTTGAACATTCTAGCCAACGTGGCCTGTAATCCCTCTCAGTGTGTGCTGTACTGTCTCTTCAAACAAAACTTCTTGCTGCTTCACTGTTGTGTGCTCTTCAGTTCTTTCAATAACATGCCAAGAACCTGGAAGTCCAAGTCTAGATAGCTAGTGGCAACAAGCAACACATCCACCCATTTCCTCTACTTGGCTGTCCCCCCTACCTTGGGCTCTGGGCTTTGTCAGGGGTGGGTTCACCCAGAGCCAAGTGTGGCTGAGCTCAGAGTTCACTCTTTCTGCTTCTCTTCTGCATTGTTCTACAAGAACTCACTGACAATGAACTCTCTAGCCTCAATTTCAGGCACTACTGTGAGTCTTCCTGAGATTTCCCAGGTGCTGGCTCTGTCTCACTGTGTCCAAGCTTCTAATCCCCAGTCCCCTGCTTTGGCTCAGAGCTCAGGAGTACAGGTTTGGCTCCACTGCAACAAGGAGTTAAGGTTGATAATCTCCAGGATTCCCAGATGGCCCTGCTGAGATGGTGGCTGCCTGGGCTGCCTCCTGGATCCAGAATGGCAGATGGAAGTGTAGAGTAGGAGGGCTCTGTGCCTGTCCCTTGTTTGCTGAGTAATATGAACCAAGCCATTCACATCTCTAGGCTCTTATTCATCTACCCAGGAGTCTTTTGGTGACTCTCAATCTCTTATTGAATGAAATCTCTGACTCAGTGCAGCCTCTACAGTCAAAGCTAACTAAGATGGAACTGGAAGAGAGGTTTTGTCTTCCTGATGGCTCTTTATCCCGACCTATGCCTTCCAAGTTCATACTATACTGGGAGCCTGCAGCAGATGCCCCGCCCGTACCCACAAACTGGCAGATATACAGTCAGGAAAGCAAATACCCAGAGAGTCTTTTGGGTTCTCTCGGAATTGGGTTTGCCTGGAGCTATAGGGTCAAGGATTTTTGAAAGCAGTCTCCTTATTCCTGAGTTCAATGTGACTCTGGGAGTAGAGGTGGGAGACAGTGATAAGCATATGACAGTGAGAACTGGGGAGGGCCAGCAGGTCACACAAGGATTAGTGGAGAAGGTCTCTGGTTGAACATCCACAGAAGAGGAGAGGAGGGATCAAAGGAGTCCTGGGAGAGATCATGGACAGGGGTTGGACTCATATAGGCCAGAGACTACTTGGCATCCAGATCTCAGAAGATAGCACAGTCTAGCTGCTTTGGACCATATCCTGTTCTGGTTGATGGGTACACTGATGGGTTCAGAGATGATGGGTTCATGAATGTTCCAGTAGCGATCTTCCCTTAGTGTTCCTCAGGTGTGTGCCTGTGTGTATATGCCATGCTGTAATATGTGGAGGTCAAAGGACAACTTGTGGAGTTGGTTGTCTTCTTCATCCTTTACACGGATCCTGGGAATCAAAAATCAGGCTGCCAAGTTTATGCAGCAAGCACCTTAACTTGCTGAGTCATCCTACCAGCCCAACACCTTGGTTTTTGGGTTTTGGGTTGTTTTGTTTTGTTATGTTTGTTTTGGTTTTGGTTTCTGGTTTTTTGAGACAGTGTTTCTCTGAATAGCCCTGGCTGTCCTGGAACTCACTCTGTAAGACCAGGCTGGCCTTGAACTCAGAAATCCACCTGCCTCTTTTTTTAAGACAGCTCTCCCATTAGCCTGGATCTCACCTAGGCTGGGCTAAGTGGCCAGGGAATGCCAGGGATTCACCTAGCTTCACCTCCATGGTGCTAAATTGCAAACGCACACACCATAACTGGCTTTCTTTTCTTTTTATTGATTCGTTGTGAATTTCACATCATTCACCCAATTCTCATTATCTCTCTGTCCCTCCATATTTGCCCTTTGCCCTTGTAACTGCTTCTTCCAAAAGAAAAAAAAGTCCCACCAGTGCAGTGTGTCACAATGTATCACACAGTATATCCTTTTGCCCAAACAGCTTCACTTGCAAATGTTCATTGCAATGAGTCATTGGTCTGGTTCAAGGCCTCTGGCTTCTGCTGCACCAAACATCTTCACTTGCATTTGTTCATTGCAATGAGTCATTAGTCTGGTTTGAGGTCTCTGGCTTCTGCTGCACCATCGATACTGGATCCTCACCAGACTCCTCTTGGATAACCTGTTGTTGCCCTGTGTCATGGAGATCCTGCTGCTTTGGCTCCAAAGGACCAGTCTCTTCATGCTCTTCAGCAGCTTAGAGATGGGGTAAATGTTGGGGTGGGCCAACTCTAAGGCCTGGATCTGGGCCTGGGTGGTAGTTGAGTTGGTCAGCTCACCAGCTCTCCTGAGCCCACACCACCAGGGTGAGCTCTCCTGCTTTGCCCAGATGAGGGGCAAGGCCAGCTCTCCTGCCTGCAGTAGTATGGCTGGCTTTTTAAGAAGGGGTGCTAGGGACAGAACCCAGGTCATCCTGCTTGTGTAGCAAGAGATTTAGCTATTGAGCTATTTCCCCAGCTATATCAACACTGGTTTCTCAAAGATAACTGCAAGATTTGAGCATTGGACTTGCATCTAGGAAATGAAGCATGGAGTTGCTGGTAGCCATTTTCCTTAGATGTAATATTGAAACGGATGGAAAGGGAAGAGAGCCATCTCTATAGCCTTGCATGTAGGTTTGCTAGAATCTAACTATCACAGGACCTACCTTTTTGCTCTTTATCATTTTATTTTTTTAATAAGCCAGTTTAGAATTTGTTGATTCCTTATAACCAGAAAATTAATATGTGATAGAGAACCCAGGATAAAAGTCATGTCCTGAAAGACCAAAGTACTAGGATATGACCCCTTTGGATCTCCTCAGAGTGGTCCCTGGGATCACTTGTAGGTGGCCACTGTGCAATTGGATAGGACTCATGGATTCTGACACTAACATCCTGGTGACCCACAACAGCTGCTCCACAACTCCAGGGTATGACCAGAGCCAGTGCTCCTGACACTGGTGCCCTTACCTTGTCTTAATACAAGAATCTCTGGCTAGGAAGAGATTGGCTAACTTGCCAACTGCATGGCCCAAGATAAGTCTCCTCACAGTTCAGGGAAGGGAGATTAGGTAGACACCAAGACTTGGACTTGCTGAGCCTTGCAAGGAAGGGTTCTTTTGAAGTCCTACTCAGAAACAAAGTTGAGCAAGAAACCCTGAACACCTTGACGTCCATCCTAGCATGCAAGCTTCCCTTCCCCATTCTAATAGAACCTCTGACATCACTTCCTCAATAGAACCTCTAACATCACTTCTCCAGTAGACACATGAGGCTCTACCTGGGAGAGGAGGGCTGGATGAGACAGGGAGTCTGGGGCTCTGGCCTGCAAAGGCTCCAAAGAGCATCGGAGCAAAGAAGGACAAAGATGAGAGGGTACTGGAGTACCAAACATTTCATATAGATTTTACAGTTGGCTCAGTTGTTTTGTTCAGACTGGATTCTACTGTCCTCATTTCAAATGTAAATTCAGGTGTCCCCAGTTTTCCTGTGTGCACTAATGACCATCAACTTTGACTTGTTCTAATTTCCATACAGGTTAATTTTTTTGTCACTATATTTGGCATCCTGGTCTGCTTTCTAATGATGTGATTAACACCAGGAGGGTTTATTTGGCTTGCACATCTGATCACAACTTATCATTGAGGGAGTCTGGTCAGGAACTCAAGTAGGAGGAGAGGCAGGGACCATCCAGGAAAGTAGCCAACAAGCTTGCTTCCCATGATACACTAAGCTTGCTTTTTATACAGTCCAGGGCCACCTGCCCAGAGGTGGCCTTACTCATCGTGGGCTGGATTCTTCCACAGTAATGATCAACTAAGCCAGTGTCCTATAGACTGGTCTACAGTCCACTTTGGTGGAGGATTTTTCTCAGTTGGGGCTCCCTCTTCTCAGATGACCTTAGTTTGTGTCAAGTTGACAAAAAAACTATGCAGCATACATAAATACCTCGGAACTAGTGCTTGATCTATGAGCTGAAGAGAGGATGATTTTGTTGTTGTTGTTGTTCTCTTTCTATGGCCACTTGTTCTGTGTTGTGGCTAGTGAAGAAAAGGCTGGGTCTCTGCTTAGATAAGGAGGGTGCAGCAGGCATGTTTGGTCCAGTATGGCTCTTTCCTTTTTATGTTTCAAGGGGACCCCAAATTCCTTGAGTGCCTGAGACCTAGGGTCTGCCTGTTGGCATCAAATTGCTGAAAAGATGGGTGTATTCCTCCCAGGTCCACTCTCCCCTCTCCCTCCTGAGGACCTTAGGTCTCTCATGTTTTGGAAGGGGGGGGATTGTTCAATGACCAATGTCAAGGGTGGTCTCACTGGCTAACACAGGTGGAACTTGGCTCATGATGTAGTAATGAAGATGAAGAGAGAAAGACAGATGGAGTCGCTGGAGTGGACTGCAGGCTTGCCCTCCCTGGGGACTGCAGGATAGCTATGTTGGGAGAACGCCTGTGAAGGCATTCATCCCAGCCAGGACCCATGGTAGGCACAATGCCCGAGCAACAAACAAGGGTGACAGCTTTGCCTGTATCACATTTTCCTCTTGAGAGGCATGTACAAAAATGACCACTAGGGGGCAGGAGGGCCCTCTTTAGCAAGACAGCTTGCTAAAGAGCTGGGATTTCTCTCCTGGTCTCAGGGCCTGTGAACCCTCACTGCTTCCAGTTCATAGCTCACACAATAAGAGAATATAGTGCCGAACCACTGAGCTATCTCTCCAGCCCCTGCTTGTAAATTTTGTTTCATCACTTTGTTCAAGAAAATTCCAAGTCAATGATGCTGCAGGATATTTTGAAGAATTCACGTTGCCATTTCAAGCATATAATAAGATACCAAATAGGGGGCCAGCTGAAGGGAATTTGGAGGTGTCTGTATGGGGCTTAGTGAAAAAGATTCAGTTATGCTTATAATTAAAATGCAAGGTAAAGGAAAATCTTAGGTATTGTGTTTGTATAAAAGTCTAAATGAAAGAATCACAATCATATTGCCACTAAACACAAACCTGCTACAATCCAAACCTATTGGTATCCATTATATGCTTGAAATGGCAATGTGAATTCTTCAAAATATCCTGCAGCATCATTGACTTGGAATTTTCTTTGAACAAATTGGTGAAACAAAATTTACAAGCAGGGGCTGGAGAGATAGCTCAGTGGTTCGGCACTAATGCTGTTTTTGAAGAGGACCTGAATTTGTTTCTCAGCACCTCTGTCAGGTGACTCACATCTGTAATTCTAGCTCTTGGGGGACCCTGAGCCTTTGGCCTCCATGAGCACTCTCATGCATGTATACACAATTGACATTTTTTTAAAAATTAACAAGTAACTTTTTTTTTTGGGACAAGGTATCACTGCATATCCCTGGCTGGCCTGGAGCTCAATATGTAGACCAGGTTGGCCTCGAACTCACAGAGATCTGCCTGCATTTACCTCCCCAGTGCTGGGATTAAAGACTGTGCCACCTGCTATAAATGCACTTGTAACCACCCAAAAGTCTATAGTGGTTGAAGTTGTATTTGAAGGTTATTAGAGCTTTCTCTTCTCATTTTACTCATCAAACTCACGGCACACACACACACACACACACACACACACACACACTCTTGACATTTCTTGTGAGAGACATTGGATATTTGCCCACCAAACCTTTCCAGTTCAAATTCATAAAATAGCGGTTATGTGCTGACTTGTGGAACACACATTTGATGGTAGAATATTCGCCTTGGGACAAAAAGTGCCCCTGGGCTGAGAAAGACCACATAGCAGAGCACCTAGAGTAACTCTTGTCCTGCTGGTCATGAGGAGTTCTAATTTTCAGACCTGACATGACTCTGCCTTTCCCTCACAAACAAAAGCAGACGTGTGTTTGGTCTGGTGTTGATACAACATGGGTGAATCTCAGAAAACATTATCCTGACTGAAGGAAGCCAGATACAAAAAGTACAGGCTGTGTGATTCCATTTACTTCAAGTTTGAGAAAAGGAATAACATATTTGTACTGATAGAAAGCAGATGAATATTTGTCTGGGTCAGAGGCATGGGGAGCAAAAGGGGTGACTATGGAGAGGCTCATGGGACACAGGACACAACAGCCTTCTTTCTGAAGGCTGATTTCAATTCATGGAATTTCCATGGGTTGCAAAATTCTTTTTTATTTCCTTCCTTCCTTCCCTCTTTTCTTCCTGAGCAGCCCCCATGTGCTCAGCGTGGCCTCAAACTTGTGCAATTGAGAGTGATCTTGAATTCTTTAATTTTTAAAAAGATTTTATGTCTATGGATGTTTTGCCTGCATAAGTGTCTGTCTGTGTACCATAAACATGCCAAGGTGGCCAGAAGAGGGCATCAGATTCCCTGCTACCGCAGTTACAAGACCATTGGTGAGTTGCCTTGTGGGCGTTAGAAATCCAGTCTGGCTACTCTGGAAGAGCAGTGAGTGCTCTTAACCACTGAGTCAGCTCTCTAGCCCTGACCTTGAACTCTTAGTCCACCTGCCTCCACCTCCCACATGCCGGATGGGTTCCAGGAGTGCACCATCACACTGAGTTTAGTTGATTCATGCAGTTCTGGGGATCAAACCACAGCTTCCTGGGAGTACTTTGCCAACTGAGCGCCATTGCCAGCCCCTAACTCTTCTTTTTCTTTTGATCTACCCTCCAACCATTAAAAAAAAACTATAAAAAACCATTTTTACCCATTGACAGGCATGCTGTGGTTGGCAGGGATAGCTTGCCAACTCCTGTCCTACAAAGGTAGATCAGTATAGGAACTCTGAGGGTGGAGGGCTCTGGAGAGGGAGTGGATCTCGAATGTCTGGCTCTCAGTATTGTAAAGAAGCCACAGCCTTTAACTTTTGTTGCAGACTCTCGGCTCCTATGTGCTCTGAATGAAACCCAGCTGTCCTTTCAGCGTTTGAAGAAGCTAAGTACTGTTCTTCACACAGTTGGACTGTTTGACTTCCAGGATTCTGAATTTGACTTTCAAATTAGTTTTCAGAAACCATTAGGGTCAAGGCACAACTAAAACAGTAAGAGGAGGGCCATAGATAGACATAAAATGGTGTCAGGAACGAACGGTGTTAGTCAGGCTTGCGTTCCTGTGACAGGCTAACTCTATAAAGGAAAGGTAAACATCCAGCTTACATTCTGGGGTGGAAGTCCCACCCCAAGCCTGGGCAGCCTCATTGGAAGGCATCAATGGGAGGAGCATATGGAAGGAAGGAGGTCAGAGAGTCATCTGTTGGTGACTAAGACTCAGAGTAGGAGCTCTTTGGGCACCGCCTCCAGGGAGGCAGTTCACACATCACTTCCCCTAGGATCAAGGGTACAGGCTAGGGAAGCAGCTTGCTTTGTAGGATGCTGGGCGGGGGGATGTCTCTGATATTGCATGGCTCTGACTTTCTTCTACACATCAGTTACAGTTCCCACTTGTAAATATCCACAGACATCTCTGTGGATATTTTGCTTGTTGTCCCTGAGTTCTGGGTTTCACCTTGTCTTGTTCCCGTCCCTCTCCCTGTCTAGAACGCAAATGAGGTCTGTTGGTCTTGTAACTGGGAGTTTCTCTTCAAATCAGAAATTGAGACCATAGAGCGATGTTGGAGTGCCACGCTCATAGCAGGGTGGCCACCCTAATTTCTTCCTCTCTTCTTTCTTTCTTTCTCTTCCCCTTGTCCATTCTCCAGGGGTCTCCATGCAGCTGACCCATGACAATTTCATCTTCTTGGACCTGCCTTCTCTCAGGGACTGGGCCATGGTATGCGTATCCCGAAGTTGTCCCCCTAGAACCTCGCACAGGGCATAGTCCAGAGTAGATGCTGATAGTGCCCTTAGATCAGTAGGGGGACCACCCAGGCCTGACTGGAAACTAGAAGCTATAGCCAGCTCCACTGCCTGTCCTCGGGGGCCCTTGTCCATTTGGGATACTGGCCTGTTGTTACACTCCAGAATAGATTGCTGTGTTTACTGACAGGAAACCAGGGGGTGGAGGGGGATGGAAACCAAGAAGGGACTCTTGTAACACCACAGGACAGAGAGTAATGAGGACCAGGGCAGGGACAAGGGCAGGGATGCAAAAAGGGATTCTGGCCCAGGACAGAGGCAGGGAGAGCAAAGCAAAGAGCAGAGGTAATGGGATCTCTGCCCCAGCCTTGACCCTGACTACCTGCCTGGTCTCTGCTCTGGGAATAAGGAGAGAAGCCAGCAACTTATCTCAGGGGACAGCCATGAACACAGCATGATGAGTTCTCAAAGCAGCTAGGGACTACTTATGGAGGCTGGCTTGCCAGGCTGTTCCTCTGTAGGCCTCCACTGCAGGGAGTTTCAATTCTCAGGTTTCCTCTGCTGTGACTCCAAAGGATAAGCTCTGCGGGGAAGGACAGTTTGAGGTTTCGGAAGGGGACCTCTCTGGAGCCCAGGATTTTGTGGCTGCTATGGAGCTTCAGACAGCTGGTAGTTGAGCCATGCAGCATGGGCCTCTGGGGCCCTGGCCTGAGCTGCTAATGCCGCAACCTCCATCTATCACACAAAGGACATTAGGCGGTCTGCTAGTAGCTGGATGTGCCAAGATAAGTAGTTAGGATGGAATAGGCCATGTCCCTGGAGCATCAGTGTGACATGAACACCGTAGTAAAATGCTACCTCTGTTTATGTGTATATTGAAATGAATGTGTAATTAGGAATAAAAGCCATTTTTACAGATCCGTTTAAGAAAACACTGAGCCCTTACAGAAACCACACATTTAAGAGGTGTGTCCAGAGCCTGGGCCTCTGTGCTCTTTCTCATGCCATGCTCCACACACTGCAAATGAGGGAAATGAACTTGAGGAAAGGAGGCGTGTCTGGCTTCTGAAGGAGAGGTGAGGGTGTGCTGGCCATGCTACTTGGCTGTGCTTGCAGCAGGTTGTTCATGACCGGGTAAAGAATCTGAAGATGTAGGCAGTAAGTTAGACACTCTTCTCATTGCTGTGGTAAAATACTTGACGAAAGCAGCTTAAGGAGGGAAGAGGGCTGGGCCCACAGCTCAGTGGGTAAACATGACGACATGTTTCAGTCCCCAGTCGACTGGACTCAGTAGTGCCAATTTGTAATCCCAGCATGGCTTTGATGAGATGTGAGGCAGAGAGAGGAGAAACCCTAGAAGCTGTCAGTTAACAAGAGACCCTGCTGCAAGCAAGTGCTACTGCTGTGAAGAGGTACCGTGACCATGACAACTCTTAAAAAAAGAAAGCATTTAATTGGTGCTTGCTCTCCATTTCAGAGGTTTAGTCCATTATTGTCATGGTAGAAATCATGACATGCAGGCAGACATGGTGCTGGAAAGGTAGCAGAGAGCTCTATGTGGATCTGCAGGCAGCAGGAAGAAAGAGAGACTCTGGGATTGGATGGGCCTCAAGACTCTTCTCCCAATGACTTCCTCCAACAATATCACACTTCCTAATCCTTTCAAACAGTGCTACTCCCTAGGGACCAAGGATTGAAATACTCGAGCCTCTGGGGACCAGTCTCCTGAATGGAGGGAGTCAAACTGACAAAAATTAATCATCACAGGTGGTTTAGTTTTTTGCTTTTGGACAATGAGGTTGGCAATAACAATCTTTTGGACACCATGTTTCCAGCTAGTCAGGCACGGCTGCTAACATGAAATGGGGCAATGGAAGGAATTAGGGACTAGGAATCAAGGGCCTGCCTTTAACCAATTCTTTTGAGAACATAGCACTGAAGCTTCAGGCAAACTACTTACTACCTCTGGGTTTTACTGTCCCTACTCATAGTATGTAGAGGTCACACTAGACCTGCTCTAAACTCTTGGCTTCTAGGACATGAGTGGGGTCACAGTTTGTCTTTTCAGGACCCCCTAGATCAGTTGGGCTTTACCAGAACATTCTAGAGTCCCTGAGAAAGGCACAGCCTGTAGCTCAGCTATCCACTTCTGCATAGCAGAAGACCTCAATGAAGGCTCCTACAGGACTTTATTGGGATCACCAGCGTGTGAGAGCAGAGGCTGCTCTAGGCAGGATGTGTGTGTGTGTGTGTGTGTGTGTGTGTGTGTGTGGTGGTACTCTAGATGACCTTTAGCCACTGGTTGGGAAGAACCCCCCAATCATGCCTGGAGGTCAGAACTGAAAGGTAGCTTTATCTCTAACAGTCTCCACTTCTGCTGTTTTCTCTTGTCTTTCTTTGCTAGGACTGTCCAGCCTGGCTGCTAACATGAGAGAGTGTCACCCCAGCTTCTCAGTCTCCTATTCAGAGGGTAGTCAGCTCCCACAGGGGAACCTGGAATCTCACCATGCAGTCATAGGTTTGGTTTAATCCTCACTTTCCACGGTGCCTCCCCTTTCCTTCCCTTGTACTATGTGGATTATCTTTGAGTGTTCCTGGATTAGTGGGAGAAGAAGTTACTGTCCTCTAGTATAGTTCTCCAGAGGGACAGCTCAGAGAGGGACTCAGGGGAATTATGCATCCTTCTGAGGACTCTGGTCCCACCCTCCTACCCTCCAGTCCCATTTCTTATCCAGGATCAGCTTTTACAGACCCTGATTAGAATCAGTTTATTTCTTGTCTGCCACGCTCACTCCAATGAAGTCTTGTGACAAGCCCAAAGCTTGGCCACAAACCAGAAGCGAAAAAGCTTCAAAGGAAGCCAGTCTCTTGGAGTTCATTCCTTGGCATTCCAAACTCAGAGGTAGCCCAGATATGTCCTTGCAATGGTCAATGGAAGGACTCTCGTGCTAGGTGCCCACCAAGATAAGATTACTGTAGCTAAACAAAATTGTGCATTGCCCTCTAACCTTTACCAATGTTCCCACACCTTAGCCAAACCCTAGGCAATCTTACACATTCAAACTAATTGCCTCTGGCATTCTTAGGGAGATTATGAGGGAGCAGGGCATTGAAGCTTACAGAATGGGAGTTGTTTATCCCAAGGCAAGGTCAAGTAGAATCCTCATTCTCAGTCATGTATGGCAGCTGAGGCCACTCCTAGGAATTAGCAAGAATGGGACCTCCTGGGACATGCCTTTGCTAGCCCAGAAGATTGGCATAGTGGGCGGTTTACTAAGGATGGGTAGGACCCTCCTTGAGCTGAGAGTGTATATGTGTTTGTGTGTGAGGCAGTGTACTGCAGAGATTCGAGATTCAAGCTTCAAGCCTCATGCAGTCTGCAGCCCACCTCCCTACCCCCACCCCCACCCACAGGCCCAGAGCACTCGGGTCCGGGGGGTGCAGCACCTGTCCAGAAGAGGTGGCTGCTTTAGACCTAGTGTATTTCAGGTGGCCTCAGATGTACCCTGATCACTGAGCTGTCAGATTTTTCTTTTCTCTTTTGTAATGACTGTAAAAGTCTGATGCCATTTTTGAGAATTACATTCAGGTCCTGCACTTCCTCATGTCACATCTGTTATTTTTTCTTCACCAACGCCTTGCCGACCTGACCAAGACCCTGTTTCCCTGAGGGTTGAGAGAGGCCCAGACTGGCCAGCCCGTGGCACTTGTCTGCATGTCTCTTTGTACTTGCTTTGGTTTCAAGCCACCACTGTCTGGCCACTCTCTCTTTCAACAATGATCGACTTCTCTTGTCTGTCCTTGACCATCATGGTGTTTTTTCTCTCTCTCTCTCTTTCTCTCTCTCTCCTCTCTGTGTGTCTCTCTGTATCTGTCTGTCTCTGTGTGTGTGTCTGTTTGTCTCTTACACATTGAATATCATTTATCTTATTTTAGTGGATGCC
>JADRCD010154864.1:13520-42291 GCA_019843815.1 Montemys delectorum | reverse complement strand
CACACACACACACACACACACACACACACACACACACACAGAGAAGATTTTAAAAATAGAAAAATGTATAAAATGTATCAAGAAAAACTTCTTTTTTTCATGTAAGATCACAGAAGACTTTTTTTATTAGATATTTTCTTTATTTACATGTCATATGATTTCTCCTTTCTCAGTTCCGCCTCCAAAAAACAAAACAAAACAAAACAAAAAAAACAAAAAACCAAAAAACAAGAACAACCCCCTGTTGCCTTCCCCCTTCCCCTGCTTGCCACCCCACCCTCTCTCACTTCTTGGCCCTGGCATTCCCCTACACTGGGGCACAGAACCTTCACAGGGCCAAGGGCCTCTCCTCCCACTGATGACCAACTTTGCAATCCTCTACTATACACATGCTTCCAGAGCAATCAGTCCCACCAATGAGTACTCTTTGGCTGGTGGTTGAGTCCCTAGGAGCTCTGAGGGTACTATTAGTTCATATTGTTGTTCATCCTAAGGGGCTGCAAACCTTTCAGCTTTTTTGGTTCTTTCTCTAACTCCTTCATTGGGGACCCTGTACTCAGTTCAATGGATGGCTGTGAGCCTCTACATCTGTATTAGTCAGGTACTGTCAGAGCCTCTCAGAAGACAGCTATATTAGGCTGGCTCGTCCTTCCTTCAGTCTCTGCTCCATAGTTAATCTCTGCAACTCCTTCCATGGGTATTTTGTTCCCCCTTTTAAGAAGGAATGAAATGTCCATACTTTGGTCTTCCTTCTTCTTGAGTTTCTTGTGGTTTGTGGGTCATTCTTCCTGTATTCCAAACTTCTATGCTAATAACCACTTATCAGAGAATGCATACCATGTGTGTTCTTTTGTGATTGGGTTACCTCACTCAGGATAATATTTTCCAGATCCATCCATTTCCCTAAGAATTTCATAAATTCATTGTTTTTAATAGCTGAGTAGTACTCCATTGTGTAGATGTACCACAGTTTCTGTATCCATTCCTCTGTTAAGGGACATCTGGGTTGTTTCCAGTTTCTGGCTATTATAAATAAGGCTGTTATGAATATGGTGGAGCATGTGCCCTTATTACATGTTGGAGCATCTTCTGGGTATATGCCCAGGAGTGATATAGCTGGGTCCTCTGGTAAAACTATGTCAAATTTCCGGAGGAACCATCAAACTGATTTCCAGAGTGGTTGTGAAAAACCCCGGGAGGGAGACCCTCGCTCAAGTCCCAGGAGAACGAGCACCCAAGGAAACACGAGAGACCATCTTGATGTAAACACACGAGGTAGTTTTAATATCGGAGCTCCGGGTGGACCCATATCTCATGCAGGAGACAGAGGGATCGACCTCGAGGCTCAGGGGTTAGGGGTTTTTATAGGAAGGAGGTCTAGGGGAACAAAGGAATTAGCATAGCAATACATAATTGGCTAATTCAAATCCAGCTAGAATACGTGCAGATCAGAGCATAGGAAAATTCCTAAGGGTGGTATTGAGGCAGCAGGGCATCTGGCTGGCCTCCAACCATACCTCATCATTCAGTTGGGTCATCTTGCCCAGACAGGTCCCTGCTTGCCTGAGCCCACTCAGACATGTCTTATCTATCTCTTCTTGGCCTGCTAGTTCCCAGAATATTCAACAGCTTGCTTGCTCATTCCCAGGCCTATGTGGGCAAGCTTATGCTGGATTTTCAGACTTATAATTCTTCTACCTGGCCAGCACAGGTCCTAAGCTTTAGTTACTCCTTTTCAGTTGTACCAGCTTGCAATCCCACCAGCAATGAAGGAGTATTCTTCTTTCTCCACAACCTTTCCAGCATCTGCTGTTGCCTGAGATTTTGTTCTTAGCCATTCTGATTGGTGTGAGGTGGAATCTCAGGGTTGTTTTTATTTGCATTTCCCTGATGACTAAAGATGTTGAACATTTCTTTAGGTGCTTCTTGACAATTCAGTATTCCTCAGTTGAGAATTCTTTGTTTGGCTCTGTACCCCATTTTTAATAGGGTTATTTGGTTCTCTGGAATCTAATTGCTTGAGTTCTTTGTATATAATGGATATTAGCCCTCTATTAGATGTAGGATTGGTAAAGATCTTTTCCCAATCTGCTGGTTGCCATTTTGTCCTACTGACAGTGTCCTTTGCCTTACAGAAGCTTTGCAATTTTATGAGGTCTGATTTGTCAGTTCTTCATCTTAGAGCATAAGCCATTGGTGTTCTGTTCAGGAAAATTTCCCCTGTGTCCATGGGCTCAAGGCTCTTCCCCACTTTCTTTTCTATTAGTTTCAGTGTATCTGGTTTTATGTGGAGGTCCTTGATCCACTTGGACTTGAGGTTTCTACAAGGAGATAAGAATGGATCCATTTGCATTCTTCTACATGCTATCCGTCAGCTGTCTTTTTTCTACTGGATGGTATCAAGTGACCATAGGTGTGTGGGTTTATTTCTGGGCCTTCAATTCTATTCCATTGATGTACCTGCCTGTCACTGTTATACTTGACTTCTTAATGAAGACTCTAAATGCCAAAACAGTTTAGGCAGATGGTCTGCAGCTCTAAAAAACAGATTCTAGCCCAGGTTACAATACGTAGAAAAACATTAACTCAAAATTGATTTTAAAAAAGGTATTTCATAAAAAAGATACCACACACTATTGAAATAATTGATTAATTAATTAATCAATAATTCTTAGCAGCTGTTTTGCTACCTGCCCCAATGGTTTTATATTCTCAAATGAAACACATACACACACACACACACACACACACACACACACACACCCTTTATAGTTTAATATGACTTTAACAACCCCAATAGCTAGGCCATACTCTAGCCTCTATCTGCTAACCTCTACCTCCCGCTGATAATCCTGAGTTATTACTTACTACTTTTATGTTTTATCTTGCCTGTCCTAAATCCAGTTAGGTAGCCCTCTGGGTCTTGCTGTCCCCAGCTCTTTCACATGGCTGCTATGTCTCTCTGTCCTGCACTATTCTTAGGCATGGTGTTTCTCCCCTCCCCTCCTCTCCCCTCCCCTCCCCTCCCTCCCTTCTCTCCACATTTTCCCCATATCATGGATCTCTTCTTCCTGCTCCAAGCAACTGATTCTTCTCTTCTATCTGCAGGCTGGTGCTGAGGCACTCCCAGTAATGTTTTTAAAAGATCCCTCTACATCATAATTATATATAATTGTTCTTGAGCTAATTTTAAGATAAATTCCATATAACTAAAATTTTATAATGTAAATTTAATTTTAAGTAATTATTTCATTTCTCTGATGACCTGTATGTTTTAAAGCATGTGTGCATATTTAGATACTTGGAACAAAATTAACTCTTCTACATTGTACTACAAATGTTGGCAGTGTTTAGGACACAAATACCAGGCATGTAGAAAAACTACATAGCATTACAGGTGCTTGCTTCTCACTTTGTAGATTTGCCACATGTTATGGAATCATGGTACCAAGTAACACTATCTGGTTATATTGATTATATCATTTGCCAGTGAACTAAAATTATACACCAGAGCCAACCAGCTATAGTGATGTATACCAGATATTAATGTTATTATAAAAATAATAAATTAAAAGTACAACGTTATTATAAAGAAACTAAAAATGAAAAAAAATGTTAATTTTGCATCTTATCACATGAATCCAGATACATGATTGGTACTTGCTTCTAATTAATTCTAGGTCTTTCAAAAGATGAGCGTCAAAAAAGATTTCTTGCTTGTTTGTTTTTCTTTGTTGTTGTTTTTTGGTTTTTGGTTTTTTTGGGTTTTTTTGTTTTGTTTTTTTTTTTAAGAAAAAATGCTGATATAGCTGTCTCCTGAAAGGAGTACCTGACAAATACAGAGGTGGTTGCTCTCAGCCAACCATTGGATTGAGCACAAGGTCTCAAATGAGGGAGCTAGGTTTGCAGCCCCATAGGAGGAACAACAATATGAACCAACCAGTACCTCCAGAGCTCCCAGGGACTAAACCACCAACCAAAGAGTACACATGGCAGGACTCATGGCTTCAGCCACATATTTAGCAGAGGATGGCCTTGTTGGTGATCAATGGGAGGAGAGGCCCTTCGTCCTTTGAAGGCTTGATGCCCCAGTGTAGAGTAATGCCAGGACAGGGGGTGGGAGTGGGTGGGTTGGTGAGAGGGGGAGGAGAGACAGGATAGGAGGGTTTATGGAGGGGGAAACCAGGAAAGGGGATAACATTTGAAATATAAATAAAGAAAATATCTAATAAAAGAAAAAAAGAAAAAATGCTGTGTGTTACAGATAGCCCTAGGGCTAATAGTATTTGATGTTAATTCTGTTTTCCTGTGAGGGTCTGCAAACAAGGAATGATTCAGGACTCAGGTGATTTCCTGTAAACCTTCTCCCCACTTTAATTTATAAATAAAGGCTAGAGCCTGTGATTGGGCAGAAAGAGGAAACAGAGGGGAAATGTGGAACTGAAGGTTTTGGAGAGAAGGAGATAGAAAGAGGAGTCAGAGCAGGAGGTGGAAGAAAAGCTGAGCAGAAGCATGTGGCCTGGAGAAACCGCAAGTTCTAAGGGGTCTCATAGATGGGGAGGATGGTAGTATAGTGGTGGATCTGCCCAGTCTAAGCTCACAGCCTGTATTTGTATTAACTGAGTTGTGTTTTCATTGCTAGGACATATTTGGATTGGAGATTTACTGCAACAGCTGTAGTTACAGGAAAGTACCACATATACTATCTGGAATTTTGAGATTAGCTAATTCTGTACACAGTATACCCAATAAACACAGCTATTTCCCCTTCCATGCCTCAGTCTTTTATCTATTATAAATTCTAAACTGTTGATAGTAAATAATAATGATAACTACATTAGAACGTGGTCATCTCTGACCTTCCTCTCAACATACATATGTACCATTATGATAGCTAGACTTATTATCCTTTGATAGTCAAGTTCTCTAAACTGCAACACAAGAATATATCTTGCACAATTAGAGGAAACTGAAGAAAATCTAGTGTAATACAAAAAATTAATGTCAACAAGTGTGAAATGGGAAACAAATGACATTAAAACAAAAACCAGAACGATTTTTACCATGTCTAGAATCTGGGTTTGCTATATAAAGGTAATTGTTTTACTTTAAAATTTTTGTCTATAGTACTCTTGATTCTTTTTTTTTCTTTCTATCCCAATTGCACCTTTATTTCATTAGGACTATTCATTCAGGAATTTTTTTTCATTTCTTTTTATTAGATATTTTCTTTATTTACATTTCAAATGATATCTCCTTTCCCAGTTTCCCCTCCAGGAGGTAAAAAAAAAAAACCCTCGCCTTGCTCACTAACCCACCCTCTCATGCTTCCTGGCCCTGGCATTCCCCTAGACTGGGGCATAGAACCTTCACAGGGCCAAGGGCCTCTCCTCTCATTGATGATAGCATCACCAGAACTGCTTTCTCATGGAAAAGATTATCGTCATACAAATAAGAATTATCAGGCAGATTAGATAGAACCTGTGACTACTTAGGAAAAGGCATATGGATAAACAAGTATGCGATATGGTTAATTAATATACAAATTTTGTGGTCTCTTTTATGTTATTTTAAATTTTTTATTCTAGTACAAGTATTGAATACTGTTCATGCTGCTAAAATTATATCCCAAAGTTCTTTATAATTCACTACTAGGAAGTAATCTAAGGTATTAATCACATGGAAATTATTCGATGCTTCTATTGATATATTTTCCCTTATAGCATAAAGATATTAACTTGAAAATGTATTACTGTAAGCTTCGCGTCAGATAAGTTTTTTATGTCGTTTTGCAACTACAATTGACTGGACTTCACATGTCTCAGTTCACTAATCTAAAAAATGGAAAAGTTGCTCAAGAGGATTTCAGACTCTTTATAAAGCAGAGAATCTTTGTCATGGCTCTCTGGACTGCAGATTACAGAAAACTACATCACTCTAGCTTACACCTCTGAAAGTATATGGTTGTATTTAATGGAATAAAATAGAGTATTAAGACTTAAAAAAAAAAGGAGGAGCTTGTCTGTTCTAATGACTGAGCAGAATTTATCTTTATTGTCTTATTGAAGACTTTGTTATGAATTTCTACCTTAGTTGAGACTCTGGAGAAAGACTCTGATGGGTTCATCTGTGTTTCTTTCAGTTCCAAGGAACTATTGGTTAGATTACCATTAAAATAATGCAAACATATAGGCCTGGCTTTTGAGGTTTTCATACAATTCTAGAGCTATGTCTTATGCCCTAATTTGCATTGGTAATTAACTTCATAAAATAGAATACACAACATATTTTAGGGACATATCAGTATTAGCAAAATAGAAAATAAAGCATACATGAAACCATTTCTGTGACTCTAGTCATTTCTACCCTATGGCATACTTAAAAGATAAGATAAAGTATATATGAAGATGATTGCGAAGAAATCAAGCGTTTCAGACTAATAATCTGTTAGAAGATTAGTCACTACTATAGCTAATCTTAATTGTCAACTTGACTATATTGAGACATCAGGGAGGAGTTAAGCACACCTTTGCTTCTATCTGTAGGGATGATTCTTAAGATATTATATCATGAGACTTTTGATACAACCAGTGAATTAATAGTTTGAGGATAAATGACATTATGGCATTTTTTTCAAGACTAAATAAAAAGGGAGAGATGGACTCCAGTTGGACAAAGGAGTCATATTTTGGGTGCATGTTAGGGGAAATAGTGTGTTCTAGATGGTTTTGTTCCTCTTCTCTCTGCTTCCTCATGATGTGAATTTCTCTCCTCTACTCCCCTCCCCATTATGGATAACACTATCTAAAAATCCTGAACCAAATAAAATCTTCCTCATTTAAATACTTTCTATCAGATACCTTGAGAGGAGTAATAATAGAAATATCTAGTATATATGCTATCCACATATATGTAGTTTGAAAATGAAATAACTGACTAAAACTATTATTTCCCAGTTGGTCTTTATCTCCACCTTCACAAATCCTGTTTACTAATATTTCTTTGCCTTTATAGAATGTCTTTTGATGGAGCCCAACCTCTATGTCTACCCAGAGCAGTGGCTCTTTTACATTGGCTAGACCTTGGTATTTGCTTCTGACCCTTAGGTATTCTAATTTCCCTGACCTCCAATTCATTGTGGGTACAGATTTCTTCAAATGTTTTTGAGGCATTTTTAACACAAAGAAAGTGATGAGATTCACCACTACTTTTTCCTATTGATAGAAGGTGTACTACCTACCTACAGTAAAGAAAGCTTTCCCCTTTACCTGAGTTATGTATGGTTCAGTTATAAACCTCATTTATATGCACAGGGAAATTCAAACGGGCCCAAGGTGCTTCAAACTTACTTAAAACAAAACAAAACAAACAAACAAAAAACCAGGCAGGCTAGGTTTTAGGGGAAAGGATATTTGGTTAGCCAAATTATTTGGAAATTCTTAAAGAAGCATATTGGCTAGGTGTTAATCTATTTTATTTTGAGAATAATTCAAAGTAAAATCGTACAAGTGTGATGTCCTTAAAATCTGCTATGTCACATTTTCAGAAAGAATGCGAGACATTGTGAGATAGGTCTGCCTTTGCTGCAAAATAGGGCAATGTAAGGTAAATCAAGTCACTTGGTCCTTCCTTAACTTAACTTTATAAAAAGAAGTCCAAAATGACCTGAGTTACAGACACCATACGAGGACATACTGCTCACAGGCCTGGGTTGTGGCCTCTTGTGTATATGGTGGGCAGCAGACCTTGTCAAAGTCAGAGATACACTCATAAGAGGAAAAGAACCATCTGTGCCCAATGTCCCTGGTGTTACCTCAGGGTTTGTTCCTTTCGTCTTGTTTTGTTGCTGTTTGTTCGTTTGTTCGTTTGTCTTTGGAGACAGTGTCTTGCTGTGTAGCCTAAGCTGGGACTGAAGTCAGACTCCAGGTGAATGGTATTAAGAACAAAAGCTACCCTTTTTCACCCGTGACAATAGAAATCAGAAATCCTTAAAGGATACTTTTTAATGTGCCTGAAGAAAAACCTATCAAACTAAATTTCTATAGCCAGCAAAAAACCAGTCTTTATAACTAGAGCAAAATAAATCCTTTTATTTTTTTTCCACAGGACCATAATAAAACAAATCCCTTAGGCTAAAGATAAAAGATCCCAGAAGGAAGTCCAGGTCATCAGGGAGAAAAGAACACGTAAGCCTCAATACTAATAAGTGGAAAATACACACCTACTTGCTTCATTAAAAGAATGTGGTACTCACAGAAGTAAAAATGTGAACTTATGACACAGGTAGAAACATGTGCAAATTCAATATTAAATGGTATGAACAACAAAAATATAGAAATTCACTGTTTTTGGAATTTTCACAATAGGTTCTAATAAATCAATGGGATAAGTATTTAGTCTCTGAAGATACTACAAAAAATGGAAGAAAAAGTAAGAATTGATGGCACTAACATCCAGTTAGGAAAATTTGACTAATAGAAAATATTTGTTTAATAGGTAAAGAAAGCAAAACCATAAATAGGTCATGGTAATGTGATATAGCATTCATCTGCAGCCCTAGAAAGCTGCAGAAGGAGAATAGGTAACTGGAGGACAATCTGAGTCACTGAGCTAGACATTTTAAGTCAAGAAAGGAAAGCAATGGGGAAATATTAGAGAAGACAAGTAAGAGGCAAGAAGAGTGACAGAGCCATGTCCACCCAGCAGATACTTTTGTAAAATAGGAACTTGATTCCCAGTTCGAGCACTTATATCAGTAATGAGCAATTAGTATCTTCCCATCCATGTATTTGCTACAGTGTTGTATTCTAGAAGCATAGTTGTAATTGGAGTTCTTTTCTGCCGGCATCCTTCCCCCACTTAGTGTTATCTAACTGGTTACCATGTTACCATGGTAGCTGATCCATTTCCCCACTCCCCCACCACACACACACACACACACACACACACACACACACACACACACACACAAGCCAAGGCTATAATATAAAACGCCTAAGCACATTCTAATTCTTAAGCTTGAAATTATATAAATGTAAGATTTGGATGTGTTTTGTCCAAAAGTACAGGACCACTGTATTTTGATCATTGAAATATTTCTGCAAGTATAGTTTGCATTATCAGATCATTTTCATGTTACATAATCTCCTCAAGAAAGACTCATGAAAAATAGTCACTATCAGAGAACTATGTCTTCCCTGAATGCCAAGCCCAAGATCAAAACAATTTCATTAATGGTACATCTTATTCTGAATTTGTTAGTGCATTTATAAAAAATATATTTAGTATGAATCACATTACTTAATAGAAAAAAGTCTGTGTAAATACCCATTAGTCAAATGTCAAATAGAAGGCATTTAAGCTTTCTTGCCTGGAAAAATGTATGAAAATCTAAAAGCATAATAGCTTTTACTTGCCCTTTATATGCTGCTTGGGCAAACTGTTCTATACAAGGGCTATAATCAGTTTTGTTATTTTCTTTCTCTACCGAGCTTTTCTAGTTGTCTGAACAGTACAGAGTGGATAATTACATGCTTTAATGTGCTAATATACCAAACTTTATTATTTATGCATCATTTTCATAAATACCAAATAGCTCTTTAAGGACAGGATCACTGATGCTCTTCCTAAGCTAATGAGTGACAGTGACAAAGGAAACAGGCTCAGGGTTGAGGAGTACTTTCTATTTAACCAGCAATGGGACTGGTTAAAACACAGAGGCCAATGAGCAAGGGAAAGGCAGCAGAGACCTCATTTAATAATAGTTGATGTTCACAAATCTAAGGCATCATTTCTAACCAACATTCATGTGAGAATTGCTAAAACACATAGATAATATGAATTTCTGAGACTCAAATTAGATTATTTGCAAAGAATTATGCTTGTGGCCGAGTGAATCACTACAACTGGATCCATGCCCTCCACTCAACTATTGCCCAATTTTAATGAGATGAATCAAAGTGGCTAAATCAAAGCCTGATCTTTATCATCCCTCTAATTTGCTTTATGAAGGTGAAAATGGTAAAACAAGCCTGCAACACCAGATGATAAGGATGCTACAGGGAAAAGATCTCTTTTATTTATTTATTTATTTATTTATTTATTTATTATTACTCATTCCATTTGTTTATATCTAGAATGATATCCCACTTCCCAGTTACCCAAAACCAGGCTGAAATCCTTAACAAAACTGTCTCAAAAAAAAAAAAAAATAGGGATTGGGGATATGGATCAGTGACAAAGCATTTTCCTAAGATGCATAAATACCTGGGTTCAGTATACACATGTAGACATACATGTAGACACAAGCACACACACAGGCATGCGTGCACAGTCACACACACACACATGTGCACAGGCACACATATATAAGCACACACACACATAAAGGCACAGGCTTGCACACACAGACATAAACATGGAAGCACACACAGAGGCACATACACAGTCACATATATACATACAAGCACACACATACACACAGAGGAACACACACACTTAGAAATACAGAGTCAATAAAACCATTACCTCAGGAAGCTAACATTCTACAGGAATGAAGCAGACTTCCATATAAACCAGTGCCGAGAATAACACTAGTGGTATATAATGAGAATCATATAGATGAGTAGATTATACAGGGTAGAGACTCATTCCTCCTGAGTTAGAGTTGAGGGAAATCTTTCGCTTTTGTTTTTGTTGCTTGGCCTTTGGCATATAATTCTAGTCTTGTTCTAATATGAGCGTTCTTTCTGAAATCCAAATTACCAGAAATACTCTCTAGATGCAGCACACTAGAAAGCACATTCCAGGGACTACATTTAGATATCTAAAGACTTTTTTTTTTACAATATTTCTGGAGTTTCCTATACTCTTATAACAACAATAACAAAATACAAATTTTGACCATTTGATAAAAGCCCTATGGGTTCTATAAGGCATCTGAATTGTAACTGAGCAGAACAGCTTCGCACGAAGCAATACAGGTTACAGGACTCCAAATATTCCCACCAGAGTGCTATGCAGAAGCAAGCCCATGTGTTCCTGCTGTAGCTAGAAGTATGTCACTAGCAACTGGACTTTGATGCCAGGAAGCACTTTCCCATTGCTGCAAAACAGCCCAGAAAGTAAAAGAAGTGGTACAGAAATGAGCTAAACTCCACGCATGTGATCAGTTATTTTCATTATGTTGCAGAGAGGGAAAACCACAGTCGTTATTAGAAATCACTATGTATTAATATTAATTAACTAATACCATTAATTATTTATTAAATGAGTGTCAAGGGCACAACTGGGATTAGCAACAAAAGACTAATGGAAAGCATGTTCCCGTGACGTCTCCCAGTCGTCCGGATGACAGGAAATTCAGGGACAAGTCTACAAGCAATCTGTATGCTCTCACAATTAATGGTGCATCCCCAACCTTCTAAGCACCCCATATGTGTCTAAAGAAACACTGGTGAGTAGACTTTCTCCAGCATTGTAGATTTTTTTTTTTACAGCCAGAAACTATCTACTAATAAAGAAAGGTCAATGCCATCATAAGTGCCTGGTGCTAGTGTACCTTTGTTGTCAAAGGTTGGATAATGTGCTACTAGACTCTTGAAGGTGATCTTAAATAGAGTCTGCAAAAAAAAAAAATAATAACATCTATCATCCTACATTGCAAAGCTAATTAAAGAACCTAGAAAACGTCAGATTCCTGTTCAGCTCCCTCCTGTCATGATTCATAATTTATCATGAAAATAGGGGTATGTTTTTATTACACTTCCTGGGGGGACCACCAATCCATACCTTCCAGAGAACAATCAGAAATTAAAAATCTGGGATTCAGTGGGATACCTGAATGAAAAAGTTTTGATTCATGAGGCAGCCTCTCCAGACTCGGGGACATTTGGTAGGAACAAATATCTCCCATGTTCACTGATGAGGTACTGTCAGGTAGAGGAATGTGAGCTTTCCAGCTCCTGGCTGCTCTCTGGCTTTTGGTCTGCTTGAAACAAACACTTCGATTGGGAGCAAGAGAATGCATCTTGCATGTACATCAATGTCTGGACACTTCTTCACAAGCATTTGACTTAAGATTCTCACACCGCATTCCCAAAGTGGTTCTGTATATTTAGTCTCTTACACATAATCTTTATTGTGATCTGATTAAAAAGGAGGCTCTTGAGCCAATGCAATAGTAGGGTCAAAAAAGCATAGATGAGACCATTAGCTAAGTCTTTCCCCAGTGACCCAGGCTGATAGCCCAGATGCAAACTGACAATACAGACCCAGCCAAATTTCAAGTAATTCTAATTGTTTTTGATATACTACAAAAGTTTATATCATACTGTGTAAAGCAAAATAAAGGAGGTAAATACATACACTGTTCATGTATTAAATTTTAAAGTGTCTCATTTATTTCACAATAATATTTCTATGGTCATTTCATTATTACAATGGTGTGGTTGTTTGAAATGAAGATCATGTACAATAAATGAAGAATATTAAAATGACTATATACTATTTATTTGTCCTCTGTGTTCATTAGAAAGTTTTCCTAAATGTGTCTCTGTCCACTTGGCTATATAAAGGTAACATTAATATGATCCACTACTATATTAAGAACATTGAGTTCAGAACAAACTTGCCTGATGTATCTTTTTCATATGCTTATGCAAATTTCAGCAAAAATTTCTTTCAGCTTTCTAATTCTCACTGTTATATTTATAAAAACTAATAATTGATTTATATGTGATTATGTATGAATATTTTTCTCTCTGAAAAAAAAATGAAAAGTGGTTCAAGGCCTTTTATCATATCTTTTTATTCTTACCTAGACAGCTGTTGCTAGATGATAATTAAATTGCTTGTTATCTACTTGAGAAAAAGGACATGAAAATATTTTTAGTTTTCCTATCTTAAAGTGAAGGGACAAATGACTAAAAGCATGTCATAGAAAAGAGATACTTTACTGTTTTGTCAACATTTGCACCTGCCTTCCTTCATTTGTCCACCAGAAGTCATGAACAAAGTTGACATTTAAACCAAAGTTAAGGCTAGAGAGATACCCTAATCCTAAAATTGTCTTTTCTGAATAGCAACTTAAGGGAGATACAGAATGTCATGCCTCAAATGTTTATTAATATAAACATTTGACAGCTCTTACTTGGTCCCTTAGCAAGAGGCAGCAGTCATCTTTGGCTAAGTTTTCAAAGTATTTGTAATGCAAAGAGAATTTTCCATGGGTAGTTTTACCACCACCACCACAACAACAACAGTGACAACAACAACAACAAAAATCTTATTTGGCCCATAATTTACCTGAAATAAAGTATGTACGCTCACAGTACTAAAAACTCAACTTTTCATGAATGGCATATAGGGATGTTTTATTTCTGTTTGTGCTGGTTTTAGTTTTTTATCACTAAAAGTGGAAATGTCATCCTGTAATGCCTCAGGTCATTCCATGAAATGATGAATACTCCAGCAAGGTGAGGAGCAAGCAACATCTCTCCAAGAACAGTGTACAAACAACCCTGACTGTTGCTTACCAAAGGATATTTCTTAGGCATAGGGCATATCTTGTCTTTCCCCTAAAGTTCTAAGGATGGACTTTTCCTTCTTTTTTTCTGGATAATTTTAGTACAAAGAAGACAAGAGCAGAGAATTGACTCTGGGGCCATGTTTTCTGAAGTTTCATTTTGTAGCTTAATAGTTATAAAATTCAGAGCAAGTTTTCTAATCCTCTGTTGCTCTCGTTTCTTCAACTATCAAATGAAAATAATAATGATATCCACTGAACCCGATCATAGTGATAACCCAGTCAGTATGTTTAAAATGCTTACAACATTGTTTGCTATACTGTAATTTAGTACAAATTATCAACTTCCCATTATTGCATTTTAATCAATAGCAAAAACAAATGTTGATCTCCTTCATGTGTATGTGTGTGTGTAAAGATGGAGTATGGAAAAACAAGCATGAATTACTAAAAGTAAGTGTTCACTATACTTTTGAAGGACAAGCTAGATGTGAGCTAGATGGATGGATGGCAAATTTGGGGCGATTGCCAAGAGCAGAGTTGACAGGATAGGATTCGTGTGAGAATCCTTAAGACGTATAGTGAACTAACAGTAACGTGATAATGACTAAATGAGATCTATGGCTCTAGTTTTCCTAATTAATCCTGACTGTATTTTTGTAATTAAACCTCACCATATTTTTCTTTTACTTGACATCGAATGGTGGGGTCAGTGCAAAGAAGGTTGTGGTGAGGTAGAATTGTAACTATTGGGTGTCTACAGAAAAATGAAGGGCAAGAAATAAGAAAGGAACAATTATATTGAGGCTAAGAAATTGAATAATGCAATGACAAATACTTAAGGTAGTTGTGTTGATTTAAATAGGAATGCCCCCCGCCCCCATTGATTCATGTGTTTGAATGCTTGGCCCATAAAGAATAGCACTATTCTGGAGAATGGCCTTGTTGGAGAAAGTATGTCACTATGGGGGCCGGCTTTGAGGTCTCCTATGTTCAACCTCCACCCAGTGTTGAATTCCAGTCTTCTCATGATTGCCTTCAAATCAAGATGTACAGTTCACAGCTTCTCCAGCACCTTAATGTCTACTTTGATGCTTCCATGTTTCCTGTTATGATGATAATAGACTAAACCTCTGAAAGTATAAGTTAGCCCCAATTAAATATTTTACTTTATAAGAGTTGCCTTGGTCATGGTGTCTCTTCACCTAAGACAGAAGTCATGCCTTTGGGCAGTTTGTATTAACTTTCAGGTCAGGCATGACTGGATCCAAGTCTAGCTTTACATAATTTTGATCTGATTGCTCCTAAAATGAAAATATGTCACAATATCAAAGAAATCATTAAATAAACTTTTGGGAAAGATGGTCTACATAAGTCACTTTAAGCCAGGGTGGTTGAAGTTTTCATAGAATGGTAATATTTAAACAAGCCTTAAATTTTAATAGTCTGCATGTATGGGCAAGACTTTAACAGGTAAAATTACCTTGCTATAGTAGAGATTATAGAAAATGGTAAATCCTGAGTGGAACTCCTGAATGTAGTGGTTGTAGAAAATAAGAAACAGGGATTGGGGTGATAGGGAAGAGCCTTTGAGGACATAAGGCAGCCAGTGAAAAGTTCCTGAAATCTAAGAATGCACTGGGAAGTCTACACTACAAGCAAGAAAGAAGTATCGAGGCAAACACACTTGTTCTGGAATGCTAACAGCAAAATGAAACGAATTCAATGCAGCATGTCAGAGGGGAACACTAATCAGAAAATTAGCTAACATTGATCTGAAATATATCCAAGAGCTTAGGTAAAACTCAGGATTTGACACTGGACTGTGGTGGCGCACACCTTTAATTCCAGCACTTGGGAGGCAGAGGCAGGCAGATTTCTGAGTTCAAGGTCAGCCTGGTCTACAGAGTGAGTTCCAGGACAGCCAGGGCTACACAGAGAAACCCTGTCACGGGAAAAAACAATCAGGATTTGGAGTCAGATTGGTCTAGGTTCAGGCTCTGGACAAGCTTCCTGTCCCTTGGCCTTCATCAAAATTAGCTGTAAAATGGCATAACCTCATTTGTACCGATTTATGTGTTTCTGTTTCCATTATAATTCCACCAAATAATTAACTGGTTTTTTTCCTCTAGAAAATGAGGTCAGTAAGAGCAAAGATTTTTGTCTCCTATGGTTAATTAATACATCCCAGCCTCTAGAATACTGCTTAACACATAGCATTTGCTCAATAATTAACATATTTTGAAAGTTATTATTTCAACAGACAACAACAACAAAAACAAATTTTAGTCAGATAGAGAAGTCGAAAGGGGAGACTATTTTGGAAGCCTCATAATGAAGTATATTTGTAGTTCATGGAATATGAACTGTCATGTGTGCTATTTTCCAGTGAGTACCAATCCACTGACCAGTGCACTCATGGTGCCCTTGCTTACCAGACAGACCCAGTTACCAAATCCATCATCCTTTAACGCCATGAAGAATTGTGTTTACTAGTCATCAGCAGCCAGGATGCTGGGGTAGGGGATGAGGGATGGGGAGGGGGAGCAGCTTCTGTGGCTGAGAACAGTTTTGATGACAGGAACATAGGACAGGGGTGTTGAGGGTGCTTGGATTTATAGAAGCTGTATGTGAAGCCATCAAGCTTCTGAGACATGCTCATCCCTTTTCTTGGCTTGCAATATACTCACACACTTTTGTGTCAGTGACTCTTCACATGGTGCCCTTTGAAAATTAGGTAGTGATCATTCACTCATTATTCATTGCCAAATTACTACATTGCATTCTTTTCATTAATGTAGGTTGGAAATTCAGAGAAGACAAATGGAATTTTTTCAAAGTCAACAATAATTTTCAGTTATTGTCCTGAAATAAAGGATGGTGATGGAAAAGAAGAACTTCTCATGCAGTGACAAGGCTGAACATACGTTACAGTAAATGAGCAAATCAAAGACTATTAGTATAATGAATATCTCAGGACGTATCAGTTGATACTTATCAACAAGTAAAATTATGCGAGAAATACAACTAAATTGGAATAGGCATTTATAAAATCTACAGTGGAAGAGTAAGCTTGAAATAGTCTTGCAGAGAACAAATGCTCACTTTGGTCTTAAACACAAGGCCTCGGAACTGGATGAGAGTACATGTACATATGTTATGTGCATATTAAAGCTATGCAATAATAACAGGCTTAACATTTCATGGTACCAGAACACCATAAACTTTAATTGAATGAAACAGGTTTAAATATATGCTTCAGAGACTTGGTGTTTTTGAAACAGGTTCTGGCCCAACCCTGTTCCCCTAAGAGGATAAACAAGATATAACAGCTTGATAAATCACTGTCACCACCACAGTAGGCCAAAAATAACAGATATGGAGGCAGAGGCCTCATAGGAAGTTAAAGATGAATAGTATCAAATGTTATCTTTAATGGAAAAATGCTTAAAATGCTCTAAGCACTTGGGTTGCTTCCTTGGAGCGCTCATGAAATCCTTGTGAATGCTTCCAGTTCTGTGGCACTCAGCCCAAGGCATGCCACACAGTCTGGTTTCAAGATGTTTACTTTGCTTTTTCAGGCTCCCATCCAGGGGCATGATTCACAGAAACAGGAAAAAGTCCCAGTCACTGAGCTGATAAACATGACTGTGGCCAGGCAAAGGGTGGCTCTGTCCCAACCACACTTATTTATACCCTTGCCCCTGTCCTTATTCTGTATCAAGGTTCTGTATGTGAGCGAGACTGAAGGAGACAGAGGACTCTGCCCAAGGATGCACAGTTGAAGTCATATTTTATTGTAAAGATGATTATATATTTTTATTATAGATTTCTTTGATCTAGATGTTATAACTTGTAATGCTTTTATTTGGTTTTGTCCTCTATGCATTACAAAATACATTTCCACCAGAGCCAAGTGGTTGGCCAGACAAGTCCAAGGGAATTCATGTATGACGTGTCTTAGTTTGCTTTATATCACTATGATAAAGCTCATTAGCAAAATCCAGGGCAGGAACTCAAGGTAGGAACGTGGAGGCAGATTGAGTATTGTTGGATAACATTAGTATTCATATAAAATTGTGTCTTTCCTCTTTAGCACTCTGAAGCTATATATTTAATTTAATATCAATATGAGTGTTCGTGTTTAGTAAATCTTTTTCAGGATTGTTCCCCAGGGTCATATATTCTTAATTTGTAGTCCCGCTACGTGCTCGTTAGTTTTTTGTTAATTTGACCCAGGCTAGGGTTATCTGGAGAGAGGAAATCTCTATTGAAAAACTGCCTCCATCACCCTGGCCTTTAGGCAAGTCTGTAGGACATTTTATTGATTAAGAAGTAATTGATGTGCAGAGGCCTAGTCCACCATGTAAAGTACCACCCCTTGACAGGTGGTCCTGGGTTATATAAAAAAAATCAAGCTGAGCAAGCCATAAGAGGCAGAGAAAGCAACATTCTTCCACAGACTGTGTGATCTGAATATGTAAGCCAATTAAACTCTTTCCTTCTCAAATTCCTTTGGACGTGAGGACATCGATACTTATTCTTAAATTGATTAGTCGTCCTAAGAAAGAGTTGTCATAAAATAATTCTATGATGTTCAAATATGTATATTTCCTCTATGAAATGATATTCTTAGTGTTTGTTTTAGGCATAATATAGCAGATACGGTATAATTAGTCTAGACTATTTTAATAATTAGGATAAGTTATATTAGTATACTCTAAACTGAATTTTTAAAACTTGACCAAATGCAATTTCTTTGCTTTTAAAGTCTTTTAGAGTCTATAAAACAAGTTTTAAAACCTCATATTCCTCTTCATCATTAAATACCAAGGACTTGCCAGCTATATTGGGGAGAGTTCTAAGCATGGGAGGGTTATGGAAGCTTGCAGCTGTTATTATATGCTTTTAGTTCATTTAGAGAAGACATGTGGTTCTCTGTATAAACTCCACAATTTACTAAATAAATTACTAAGGCACAAGTACCCCTGGTACAAACTACTGCACCTTCCTTGTCTTATAGAATGTTGATATTAATTCCAAAGAAATTGTGACTGCAATTCACAGCAAGTCCATTCCTTATTGCTCAAGACCTCAGAGAACTTAAGGCTTAATCATTGGGAAAGGGGGCTTTTCTTTTTTCTAAGAGAGGACTGAAATACAGCCTGGGCTTTACAGTCAACTTCCACTTTATCTGAGGATCTTGTAATTCCAACACATTCTATGATGACTGAAAACCAAATATGTGAAAGGGGGAGTCAAAGGCCTCTGGAGAGCTACTGTGCATGGGGGGAGAGCAAAAGCAAGTTCTTCTCATTCATGAAAACCAGGCATTGTCCAGTGCCCTGTGTTGAGCACAGCTAGCATGAGTTTCATTTGTGAAATGACAAGGTGGTGAAGAAGACCAGAAACCATATTAGAAAGAAAGTAGGAACTCCTGACACTTGCAACAAATTTCAAGGAATAGAGAAAGAAGCAAAAATTAAGCTAACACATATTGTCTCTGTGACCACAGTATTGGCCAATCAGTGGATTATATTTTTATGTATTAATTAATATTTGCTGAATCAATGAATAAGCACACAAGGGACCGAGGAAGGAGGAAGCAAGAAGGAGATCTGCCATGTTGGGAGAAGGTGGAGGAAAGGAGAGACTGCAAGTGAGAAGGTGCAGGATAGAAATACAGCTGCCATGAAGGAGTCAGGGGATGGGGGTTGGGGAGTGGAAGCAGATCTGGGAGGAGGGCAGGACAGGGAAGCAGCCTTCAGAGGGCTGCCTGACTGGGTCCCGGGCAGTGAAGATGGATTTTGGTGGTTAGTGACTTGGGAATATTGGAGGGAGGTGGATTAGCTATATAGAGGTTAAGAAGTGACCCAGCCATTGAGCTGATTAAGGCATATCAAAATATAAAGGTTGTATGTATGTGTCTTTCATTCAGGAATCCAGAACATTGATGTGGGTATTGAGGAATGCGCTGCCACCACTGGGATCAATTTGAGTAGTTTAAATGGGCACTGCTACAGAAAACAATTGGATTTGTTATGTTATATATGGCTCATGTTTCAACTGACTTCATTCTAAATTGAATGAATGAAAAGTGTTTGTAGTTATACCCTAAGCACAAGTAACATGGTTAGTCCTAATTCTTTGCATCACAGTCAATTTAACTTTTTCCTAAGAATGTGATAAAATTTAGCTTTCTTTGGTTTACTATATAGTAAAACTAATGAAAAAATTTACAAATTGAAAGGAAAAAGGATTTGAATTTGACTTTGGATACTCAACATTTTACTGTAATTCCAAATAAACAAACAACCCTCCCTCCAAAATATCCAAATTACCACAATGAATTGCATTAAAATGCATAAGCTAATCTTCAGTAGAATAAAATAATTTAAGGTTTATGAGCATAGTTTGAACTATATACAAGATAAAACTATTTTTTATAATAAATACATATTTTAGTAATAAAAATAGCCCCATGAATATCTAAAATTTATGTCAGGTAAACAACAGATGTACAATAAATTTAGATACTAACTAGCTATAGTAATTAATGACAATCTAGGGAACAACTTCAGATAATAGAAAATATAAACACAGGTTTTAATTGGACTAGAGGGGCTCCTAATGCTGTTAATAATAGATCTTTAAACACTCGAGAAAAACATCCTTTAGTAACTGCTCTCAATAAAACAATGGACCAAAACATCTTTTTATTTAAATGGAATCCATATATAGTCTATTTATATTGAAATAATAACTTTAGTTCTTACTAGTTGAAACACTACCTTAAGTCCAGGAACCTATCTACACTTTTTAATCAGTAATTTAGCATTGGTATACAAGGAGACAATTGTATGTAAATCGGGTATATGTTTAATTTAGAGTCCTTTTTTTCAAATTACAAAATCATAGGAGTGATGGAAATTTTTCTAGATGTGTATATTTAAATTACTACCATTAATTTAGTTCTTTTAAAGCAGAGGACTGGTTCTAAATGTAAACTTGATACAATCTAAAATTACCCAGGAGAATCTCATTATTAGAAATTATTTAGATCAGTTTGGCCTGTTTTGTGAGAATATATGTTTGTTTACTAATGTTAGGAGACCCAGCAGCCCATTATTGGCAACACCATTACTAGGCCAGGGGTTCTAAGCTGTATAAATGTATAAACAGCTAGCAAGCAATTAGGCAGCCAGGGTTATTCATCTCTCTCTGGCCTTGGTCATGAATGTGGTACTTTAAGTCCCTGCCTTGACTTCCTTGAAATGATTATTTTTTTCTCAAAGCTGCCTTTGATGAAGATATTTTGTCAAAGTAACAGAAGTAAAATAAGAGCAAGTAAGGGGGACTTCTGTCCCCGTGAGAAATTATAAGTTATATTAACCAACAGTAACATTAGGCTTAAAATTTTAGAGATCTGCTCACCTTTCTTCTTTTCCTCAGACTATAACTGTTTTTGCTTTGATTGTATTTATATCTTTAAGTGCTGTAATCTACACAATGCTCAAACCCATTATTCCTGGAAAGTCTCCCTCTCAGCATGGGTGTCTTAAGATTTTTTCATGACTTGCTTCAGTTCTTGCAATTTTCTTATGTAAGCAAAGGTTTGCATTGAAAGTATGTTAGCTTCCTGGAACTGGAACTGGATCAATAGTTGGGTTTGAAGACGACAGTGAGGACTTAATTATGGTTGTCTGGAAAGAGCAGTGAAGGAAGGCAACTCTTTATGATTATGATCCATGGCTGATTCTATGCCCCGAGCAATTTCAACCTAAGAGCTGAACCACAAACTGCCTATAGTGTCTTCCTGGTATTGATATTCTAACTGGGGTACAATTTGAGTCAGAGAAAGGGCACTTGTTTATATGACCACACAAATACTATTCAACTGTCAGTTCAGAGACACGATGTTTTCAGATACACTAGAATAAAAATCTTACAATAATGGGATCTGGGAGAACGCTAGTTTATTAGTGGGAGTACTCTAGAGTAACTGACTTTTTAGAATGAATTTCTCTCTGCATGTAGAAAAGGGATTTATTAGAATGACTTACAGACTGTGGTTCAACTAGTCAAACAGTGGCTGGCTATGAACAGAAAGCCCAAGAATTCAGTACTTGCTCAGGTCCAGGAGGCTGGACCGGTATTCAGCCGGTCTTTAGTATGTGCTGGAATATCAACAAAGTAGGCTCTAATGCTGGTGAAGGAATGAACTTGCTAGTAAAGCAAGGATAGACAGCAATAAACAAAGGCTTCTTTCTTCCATGTCCTTTTATAGGCTTCCAGCAGAAGACAGGGCCCAGGTTAGATCTGGATTAAAGTTATGTCTTTCATGCCCGAGGCTCTGTTTTAAAGGCATGTCTTTCTAAGATCAAAATATCTGGATTAAATGCTTGTCTTCCTATAAACTAGATTGAAGTGAATCTTTCTACTTCAAATGAATCAAAAATCCCTCACAAGTGTGCCCTCCATTGGGTTTTTGGTCCAGATATCGTCAACTATTTAACTGAGAATAACCATCACAGCTTGTAAAATACCTTCTGAGAAATGACTGTGGCTAAGTGAGACAAAGTCTAATATCTCCAACAAGAGGAGCAGAAGTGAAGTCTAAAAAAAAAAAAAAAAAAGCCCTAGAACATGGTTAAAATGGTATACAGGGTAATACAACCTCTGTTCTCTGCCTCCATATAAACTTAAAGTAAAAATATGAAGGAAATAGTATTTTATTCAAAGATAGATGATATTAAAAAAACATAATATCTAGGAGCTGGAGAGATGGCTCAGTGGTTAAGAGCGCTGACTGCTCTTCCCGAGGTCCTGAGTTTGAATCCCAGCAACCACATAGTGGCTCACAACCATCTGTAATGAGATCAGATGCCCTCTTCTGGTGTGTCTAAAGACAGCCACAGTGTACTCACATGCATAAAATAAATAGTCATTTCTAAAAAATATCTAAATGAAGATGCTATAGAAAACAAGGATGTTCAAAAGAATGCAAAAATGTTAAGGTACAAAATTCTTCTCCAAAGAATGTTTATTATAGAACAGATATAAATTTTAATCACATGCCTTTCTGCAATGTTTTTTTAAAGGACTCAATTTATTTTAAAACAAGAGAACTACAAAGAGGAAAACAAATTCAGATATGGTTATCACAATGTAACTGATGAAGATAAAAATGTAAGTGGGCTAGGATATGTCAGAAGAGAAAGGAAGAGCAACCACAGAGCCAGAACACAGAGAATGGGAAATAACACAAAGGAAAATTGACACTGTGGATTAGGAAGACAGGGCATAGAATAGCAAAATCAAGTGAAATTTAGGACAAAACTAAAAAGAAAACTTTAAACAGTAGAAATGTAAATAAGAGACTGTGTATATATAATGAGTCTTATAAAATGAAATAACACAATAGAACCTATATTATATTTAAGTGTATAAGTCACTAATGTTCTTTAGAAATTGAAGATTTCCATTTGAAAAATTCCATTGTGCATTAGGAAAATGACATCAATAAATACCTCAAGAGTTATTTGATTTTTTTTAAAAAGATATAATCCTTTTTCAAATATCAACAAAAACAATTTTACTTATAATGGAAAAATTATATTACCCAATTAGGCTTATATACTACTCCATTCAGTGCTAGAAGCTAGCCAGACAATAACTTCTAAACAATCCCCAAGAAAAAGGCAATAATTGAGAGTATTGTACACAGTTAAACAATGATAGGAGAATTAAAGACAAAAGAGAATTGTTTTGCTTAACATAGGAAAGGCTGTGGTTGTTGATACTAAATTCATCTGTAAATTTCAAATAAAAGGAAATTACAACTGCAGAATCAAATGGATATCCTAGCTTTTCCAGCCAAGAGATTATATATTGTAAAAATGGGAATAGGAAAGGGAAAGGAAATGGAGAATATAAATCTATGTTCATTCATCTCTGTACAATTATAATTAAAGAATAACATTTAAAATGAGAAATCAAAATAGAGTTGGAAATAAAGGTGCATAATTAATGGAAACTTGGCTAAATAAGTTACAGCATACACACAATGAAATTATAGTACACACACAATAGAAACATACACAGTAACAATGACAAAGAATTGGCAAGTATGAGAATAATACTCAAATAAAAATTTGTAGGGAACTGATAAACAGAAAATGAGACATGGGAGGTAGATATGGGCTGCAGGAGAATTAGATGTTTTTCTAACCCAAACTTTGTGTCTAAACAGGAAACTGCAATTTAAATATTTAGTGTATGCATGCAGTGATAATTTTCCCTCCAGCGTGTGTTTGCCTGGCTTCTCTTCCTCCCTTAGTGGCAAAACAAATGGCATAATAAGACTTAATGTGCAAAGAAAGAGACAAAAGAGGACGCTGCAGCTTTAGTGGGTTTGTTAGGCAGCCAGCATCTAGCACGGTTGCCACGAAGTTATAAATATGTGGCAAACAATCATGGCAGCCTTCTGTCTCTGGAATACAGCAAAACAGAAGAATTGAATATGTGATATTCACTTTCACTATGATTTGCTCTGAATTCATTTTTCTAAGCTAAAAATATAAATCTATTTCTCATACTCTCATATTTGATTTTTTTTTTTAAATCAGAAGTAATAGCTAAGGCAGGGCCTTCTAATTTGGTTTTTCTTAGAAAGAAGTTAATGTGTTTACCAATAATAATAATGTGTTTTTCATTAATAAAATAAAAGATGAGTCATACAATTCTACTATGAGAAATCTGCACAAGCAACTTGTAGAAACCAAAAAGGACCCAGTAATCATCTCAGGTTCAATAGTTTTGTGTGAATGTGTGTGTGTGTGTGTGTGTGTGTGTGTGTGTGTGTATGTGTGTGTGTGTGTATGTGTGTGTGTGCACATGATATGTCTTATCTCATAGTTCTAAAGGACAAAGCCAAATGCTAGGAGAGTTCTGCTCCTTCTCTAGGGGCAGGGGATGTCACTTGGGCCTCTTACAAAGTTAGTTGCTTCCATAATGACTCACTTGAAGACAGACCAGCCTTCCTCCTGCTATCTGCACCCTGAGCATTTCTGCCTCTGCCTCTGCCTCAGAATTCCTCCTTTTATGAGGACATGGAATAAATGGATCAAAGCCTATCCAAATGACTTTAATAAAGGTTTGATTTCCAAATAGCATCTTGTTCTTCTAAAGAGCACTGAGATATCAACACATTTTCGATGGCAAGTGACATAAATGAACTCATAGACTAGCTTGTCTTCTGTTTCCCAACTTCATGGCCCACACATATGAAAATACACCCACTATTCTCCATCATCACTGAATGTCTTCAGCACCCCAGATTCAAGTTTCCATGCACACTATCAATAATATCAATTCAATGTCCAAAATTTCATCATCCACATGATCTCATCAGTTATGGGTAAAATTCAAGGTGTGATTCATTCTGGTTTTACTAATTATGATTAAATGACAAAACCAAGGAGAGAAATTCCATGAGAAATACCATACAAAAGACTTACAGTCTGAGATCAAATATACAGGTCAGCAGCATCTAGGGATAAGAAAGCATTTTAAATACTACAATGATAAGACAATTTTAAGCCTAAATTTAAGATGAATGTAAGACATCATATAATGTAATGAAGCCATTTTTACTTTGATTAACCTAAACACAAGTTTTAATTATATAGAAGCCAATGAGAACATTTGAGTCTTATCTCAATATTACAGAATAAAACTCATTTTAGATTCTAATCACTCTTCTTTGAACCTCAGTTAAAAGAAAGGATAATTCTTACCTCACATCCTACCAAGATGTTCCACACATAGATCTAATTTTATCATAAGTTAATGCATATAATTTTTGTATGTTATATAGCTTATATAACATATATTGAAATATCCATGAATATAAGTCATAACACTAGAAGTTTATTGTAGTTTATTGAAATCTAATGTTTCTCTGGCACCATGGCATGATAGAAAGGGGTGTATCCAAAACTTCTAGTTTATCTCCATGCCTCTAAGAAAGTATTCAGAGTCAAAACAATTGACAACAGGTATCTAACTTGATTAAAGTATGATGCAACTCAACAGATGATAACAGATGCATTGATGGGTAATTCTAGGTCACACATAATTACAAATACTGGTCCATAACCACTATAACAGTAGTTAAACCAGAATGGTCAAGATTTGGTCAAGGACTGAAAGGTCCTTATTTTCCTCCCATGTTCAGCTCACAACCAACCAGAGAGCACTCAATAAGGTCACTAAATAAATGCCAAAGATGCAACTCCCGGACTTTTCCCATCCCCAACATCTCATGTCAAAAGCTTTAAGGCTCTGTTGTTCACTAAAATGCTTCCCATTGTTCTGTCTCAAGTGATAACTGATTCTATGCTAACCTGAACTCTGCTCGCTCTTCTTTTGCTGTTCATTAACACTCACAGAGAGCATCCACACCTCACCACAAAAGCATGAGAAAGGAGCTCAGATATGAACTCAAGCCCAGGGTCATTAACTCTTGAGCCAAGCAGAAACAGATGTTTCACATGGCAAGCAGAGCTTTATAAATAGCTGTTATATTGATTGATTGTGGATCTTATAAACCTAGAGGCATCTTATTTTTCTGCATCTTCAGAAAAAAAATGAATGTAAGAAGTATTATAAGAATGAACTATGACAATTGGTGTTCATTCATCGTGTGCTTGCCATTTGGAAGATGAGAAGATTACAGCTGAGATACAGCTGGTTGGGATGGGCTGAGTCCTGTTAGAACCAGATAACTCAAATGTCTCATGGCTGCATAAATTTAAACATTGTCAGCCTAGCCACGAATGCTACTTGCTCTCATTGCACTCATAATTCCCTGAATTTTACAACCAACACATAAGCACACATTTAAACAAGTGAGCACCACATAACAGATTTAATCAGATCAGAACCAGTAAAGGTAGATCCAAGATGGACTACTACATACTAGTAGCATTTTATCAGCAGCTAAAGCTGAGTCACATTAGAAAAAAATGTGCTTTAATGTCAAGTTTATGCATTCACTTTTCAAAGGTCTTTATGATTTTAAATTATTTATTTTGTTGCAACTCACTTGAAGCTTAAAAATTAAATCATCCAGTAATTCATGGGTGTCAATCATGTCACTAGCATTATTCATTATACAGTATGTATAAAAAAGAATGATCTTGATGTTACGGAATACTTGGGCAAAAGATAAGTGGAAGATTCTTTCTGTAGTATCTTTTTTTTTTCAAAAATGAAAATACATTTTTCTCTTATATCCTGATTCCTTCTCTCTACTTCTTCCAGTTCCTTCTAATTAACATCCCTTTATATTCTATCTCTTAAAGAACAAACAAGCTTCTAAGGCATAGTAGTAAAGTAAAATATAATATGATAAAACAAGAGAATAGAACAAAACAACAGAAGGAAAAGAGCCTAAGAAAAGGCTCTCGTTTGCACACTCAGGAATCCCATAAAAACACTAAGTGGGAAGCCATAATATATACCCAAAGGACCTGTAGTATAAAAAAGAGAGACGTGTGTGTGTGTGTGTGTGTGTGTGTGTGTGTGTGTGTAAACATCAATATGGCAATGATTATAATTCTTAGAAACAGTAATTGAGTCAAGAAAGTCATAATAGCAAGAGCATAAAATTTGGACAAAATTCTAGAGTTCAAATTTTGATAAACCAAATACTTCAATATGCTGTGGGAAGTTTTTTCATTTTCTGTTTTTTATTAATTTGCAATAATGAATGAGTTCTTTCTAACACTGTGAGATAATGATTCTAAATCATGTGCAGAATAGAAAATTCAAAGTGATGCTATCATATCATACAAGCACACTTTGAGAGTGAGCAAGGTTTTTGAAACTACATCTTCTAAATTCTTAACTATGCATAAGATACAACTGAGGTTGGCCTTCAGAAGAGGCGTTGTGTGTTAGAGCCAGTTGTTTATTTTGGATTCAGGACGAGCTCCACAAACTCATGCTGAAAAGCAAGAGTGAACGGCAATCTGAAGCGCAGACACAGGTTTGTGCACCTTTTATGTGACAGGTAACAAAACCAGAAATCCAAAGTATTAATTTACATTTAATGGTTTTAGTTACAAAGACAGTGAGGCAACCATAGTAGCTGATCTGTGCATTCCTGCACTCTGTTTAGAAAACTTGCTGTGAACAGCATTGCTGAAAGTAACTCTCTAGTGCGGGGCTTTAGAGACATGTGTTGGGGGCTACTAAGGTTATTTACAGATTCTTTTTGTCCAAAAATTTCAGCAAAACTGACACGTTAAAGACTAGCAATAGCCTCTCCAGTGGCATGTGCCATGGTCTACTGTTTTTATTTCCCATAAATCGACAACAATAAAGGACAGCTGGTGGTCTTTCTGGCTGGGATGCCATCTTTTCTAGATGCCTCCCTAACCACACAAAATGTCCCACTGGTTCCTTTGCTGTTTTTCATCTTTTCTCTGATAGCTCAGCAAGAGTTCTTAAGAGCCCAGTCCTGAGGCAAACTTCACACTCTGGGCAGTTGCGTTCTAAGTAACAAACTATTTCCAAGTAATGTACTGAATGATTTAAGCTGCCTACCTGGGAAACCTAGAAGAAATCCACACTATCAATTTTCTCCAAAGACCTAATTAATCAGTCCCAGAAATCTGAGTTTTAACAAGAATAGGAATTCTATTAGATAATAGAGTGAAACATATTTCTGTCCCTCATCTTATGGTCTGTACTTAGTGCCAATTGTAAAGTATGCACTCTGTGTTTACTTGTCTGTGACTTGGTCCTGCAGAAGTCTAGACTGATAAATTGATTGCTAATTGGACTCCTCCATTTAGATGTGTAATATGAATTTCACTGTTGCATGTCAAAACTAATCGATGATATACCCCCATTTGTTACTTAGTTTGTGGTACTCTTCATAGTCTCCATTTTTGGGTAAAGAATAAACATGCTTTACAGTTGCTAAAATAACATTGTTTAAATGTGTAATCGATCCCTACCTTTTCCCACTCCAGCTCCATATCTGATTTATCAGATAATCCTGTCAGAATTCAAAATGTACTCACAAAATATCCATATCTTTTTATCTCTGTTGCTATTGGCTATGTCAAGTAATTGTGATCTTTCACATGATATGTGCAATAGTCTTATAATAGGTTTTTTTCCTCTCTCTCTCTCTCTCTCTCTCTCTCTCTCTCTCTCTCTCTCTCTCTCTCT